>JACGDI010005625.1:49279-70362 GCA_014898725.1 Jacaranda copaia | reverse complement strand
GCGAAATTCTAAATTCTAGTTATGATGCGGTGTGAATGAATTTATAATCAGTGATTTTATCCTAGGTGAGTGATCCACTCATATTTTATTTTGTAAAGAATTAATCTTCAATTCATCGTAATTAAACAAGAACAATTATATCTGTTATTATTTATGTTCAACCAAGCTGAATTTGGAGTCAAGATTTGCGTTATTGATGTATGAAATAGTAATACATTAATATCAATCCTCATTAAACAACTATATTAGTACATTGTTTCCATCTGTCATATTAATATTTTTGTAATTATTTAATTTGATGCTATATCTTTTTTCTACCTACAAAGGCATGCACACGAATATTTAATGTTTCTTCAAATACCAATTTTCTACCCGTCCAATGTTATTGGACCAATTAATTATTCGATTAATTTGATGTTATATGATATCCATGGGTAACATATTATGTCTCAAAATTTAATTGTATGTATATATATATATTCATATTTTTGAATCTCTACAATTGCTTGACAAAAGAAAGGTTGAAACACGATCAAGTGTGGTTAGTTTTATAATCACACGAAAATTGTAATTAAAAACATTCCATGCAAAAGATCAGCTTAAATAATATAAGCTCAAAATCTAATTTATAACAGTAGACAATTTAGTAAATAATAATTTAAAATTATCTATTTTAAATTAATATTTCATCTTATATTTCATATTATAATATAATTTGAATCTTTTATTTTAATTTATTGTTATCTTTTAGTACATATGATACATGCAGGCGAAGCGTGCAAGATCTATCGTTAAATATATATATATTTTGTATTTTGCATATGCATTTGGCATGCATACATATTATGAAATAGAGGATAAATAGCAAATTGAAACAAAAGATGCAAAGCAACATTCTAGATGCAGGGTAATAATATTTACTTCCTCTTATTGGTTTACTCATTTCCGCCATTACATATTTGACTTTTATCTATAATTTAGAAAATAAAATAAAATAAAATAAAATACTAAATAAAAATATAAGAATTATATCGAATTCCAACGGTGTGTTGGAACACGCTTTGGAGTTCCTATTTATAGAACCATGGAAGTAATTAAGTACGGACAATGAAAGACTGTGAAAAGACAGACGGGATTGTGCGATTTCCAAGTTTGAATATTCAACGGCATTCCAAAAGCCAAAAATCCTTTAATCTCTAATTGACCCCTTTTTGTGGCTGAAAATGCACGTAGACTTGTGAAGTTCACTTTTCTTTTGCGTCAAACCGCACCAAACCAAATTTCTTGCAACTCTCGTGTTTCCGTCCATTTCTTTCTTCCCACATTCACATTTTCTTTCTCTTATCTTTTTTTTGTTCATGTTTTTTCTTTAGGGCCTTGTTTGATTGATTTGATTAGAAGTGATATAAATCTAATTAATTTTTTTAATATTTATTTCAATTCATAAAAATTCTAGATAAATTCCAAACCCAACATTAGTTATTATTATTTTTGGAAAATGAATCAAGGGGAGGAGTGTTTGATTTAGTGTGATTATATTTGCAAAGATTAAATAACACCTATTTCTTTTAATTTTATTTTCAATTAAATCTTGTTCCTATGAATAGGAAAGAATGAGAAAGCTGTGAAAAATTTATTCAAAAATATAAAAGATATAATAATGAATTTTTATATTATATTTTAATTTATTTATATATTAATCTTGTCAACTAAATATAAAATTAAAATATTTTATCCTAATATGCTTAAAATATATTTATTTACTCATACATCATTTCTAATCATATCATTCAAAGCAAATTGGCCCTAATTATATTGATAATGGAATCTGATCGTGTTCAAAGTTATTTAAGATTATGGCATTTTTTTTTTGCGCTCTTTTTCAATTCTTTGAAAATGATAACAATTCATTTAACTTTCAATCTAATACAAATTTGAAGCATATATTCACTTTGAATAAAATTGTTGCAACAATCACAAACCAACATTTATTTTAGTTTCTTGATATATATTTAAGGTATATTCTTTAGTTAGATCTTTTTTTATTTTGGTTTTATGTTGCGTCAAACAAAAATGACCTTTTTTTTTTTACCTTAAAACGTGCAAAAGATATTTTTCTTGATTTTGATTTCGTTTGGGTATGCAAATATTACTATATTTTCCTAATTTATTCAAACTAAATAAATTGGTACCACTTACTCCAAAATTAAATATTCTCAACTATGTCAATTTTTAATTGGCTTATTTTGTTTTTCCACGCATGTAGGTGGGCCCTCGATCACAAATAGACAGGGAGAGATTCCCCCCTAACAATGTGTTGCTCATGCTGGCGGGGGCGGGGCTGCTGTGGATGGGTTGGGCGGGGTTCAACGGCGGCGACCCCTACAGCGCCAACATCGACTCCTCCATGGCGGTGCTGAACACCAACATCTGCGCCGCCACGAGCCTCCTCGTCTGGACATGGCTTGACGTCATCTTCTTCAACAAACCATCCGTCATTGGCGCCGTGCAGGGGATGATCACCGGCCTTGTTTGCATCACTCCCGGTGCAGGTAACATATATATAATTTCTTCTCTTTTTCGTCTTTAATTAATTGCTATGATATAAATTAAATTAAGTCAAACTCCAAAATGCTTGCTCATTTTTTGATTAATTGTCTAGCACAAGAATTAATTAGTTTAATTGGACTGATTTTGCAAATGGAGTCACGTAAAATTATACCCACCAAGTTTAATTCCAATAAATTAATACATTCCTATCTGATTCATTTTAGCCCCCAAATATTACAGCCCATATTGCGGCCCATTGTACTGTCACCCCTGGGCCCTGGTGTTAAGCAGTCGTGAAGTTGAAAGTCACTGATCAGAATTTTCCTGTATTAAAAAGAAAATGACCGCTCCTTATAATTAGTACTAAAAGGACTACAGATAATTTAATCCTTCTCCAATAGTTTTCCAAAAATATTTAAGAATGTCCATAATTCAGTGTGATTTGACCATTTAATTTTGGTGATTTTAGTGAGCGAATACTTGAAGAATGAGATGTTGATTTTAAGCGTATGGTTAAAAATCTCGTCTAAATTAATTATTTGTATTTCTTTTTTTCTAAATATTTATGACAGATTCTAAATTAAATAGACTCCTATGATGTCGTCTAAATATTTTCATGCATGATATGTTATAAGATGGAAAATTTTTTAACCATGACATAAGTATCTTAATTACGTACAAATACTGAGTTACTGACAAATTAAATTATGGACCCATGATTAATACACAAATTAATGCTGCCGTCCGAGTTAGAAGTTTTGGTAAGAATAAGAAAGGTCATGCATACTTGTTAATATCAATTTAAATCCTCTATTTTAATTTATATTTTATTTTTTATTTCATTTCATAGATATATGATAGTGTATTAAATATTTACTCATAAAAATAATTTATTGAGAATTAAATATAGTTGATATATATACACTAAGTTGAAATAGGAGATAAAATATATAATAGAATAAATGATCAAATCATCCAAAATGCATTAATATTACTATGCAAATTTGATGTTGAATAGTTTTTTATCCAATATTATTAGACTCATACATAAAATATGAGGTCGAGACGTTTGAACCTAAAAATTCCTATAGCGTACCTTTGTTTAAACAAGAAAAATATTCAATAAAGATTGTGATCAACCGAAAAAAAAAATGACTTCTAATGTTTGCTTTTTACCTATAGCAACTTAGTATTTCAACATATAATCAAAAAATTTATATCAATGGTATTAATTGACTCCAAAAAACTACTATTTATGTCTAATTAGATAAAAGTACTTTTATTAAATTATTTATCATGCAATTAGAAAAAATAGAGTTTCTATAACCTTAAGACCGGAAAGTACTATATTATATTTAGCCTCATAGTTTTTGTTTAAAATCTTGTTGTAGGCCTGGTTCAAGGATGGGCAGCCATAATCATGGGAATCCTCTCCGGAAGCGTACCGTGGTTCACAATGATGATCATTCACAAGAAGTGGTGGCTCCTCCAGGCCATCGACGACACTCTCGGCGTCTTCCACACCCATGCCGTGGCCGGCTTCCTCGGTGGCATACTCACCGGCCTCTTCGCCGAGCCTGTCCTCTGCTCCCTCTTCTTGCCCGTCACCAACTCACGCGGCGGCGTCTACGGCGGTGTTGGCGGCGTTCAGTTCCTCAAACAGATTGTGGGCGGCGGCTTTATCATTGGGTGGAATATAGTCGTCACGTCCATCATTTGTGTTTTTATTAGTTTTATTATACCACTGCGCATGCCGGAGGAGGAGTTGCTGATAGGAGACGATGCCGTGCACGGCGAGGAGGCGTATGCGTTGTGGGGTGACGGGGAGAAGTATGATTCCACCAAGCACGGCGGCGCATCTGATGATCAGACACCCCAACACATGGCGTCCATCGGGGCTATGCAGGTGGTGTGAACGAAGGATTGTAGCAGGGATAGTGGTTAATTTTATATTTTGACCCTTGTGAAGTTCATGTTGGGAATGCAGATACACTTAATTCATGTGTGTATATGAACTTTCTTTAGGTGCAATCTTATTTTTAGCTTAAAAAGTTGCATTAATAAGAAAATTGATGAGAAAGCACTGCATTTTGCATTATTTGTTTTGGGATGGCATGTTACTGTAGGATTTTAGGTTTCCATAGGATTTTTTTTGGTTTGTTGCATTATTTTTGTTTCTTGCATTCCATACTTATCAAAGATTCACAAAAGAACAAAGGGTAAATTGCAAAAATATGATTGTGACTATGATCAATTTACAATGTAGGGAATTTTAAAATATTGCACAAAACGAATATAAATAAACACACATTAGAAGACTGAGTTGGCTTCCAAGTCACTTCCATCTCCCATTTGGCTGCTCAACCACCGGAGAATTGCTCACGTAGTTTTTTCACCTGTGTATTATGTTGTAATGGCAACCTATTCTCCCCTTTGGAGAGAAGCGAGCATGGGTTTTTTGATTGTGTGTGTAGGCTTGAGCAATGAAGACAGATTCTTCTGTGCTCAATCTCATGGCTTTAAACCCCAGCCTAAAACTTTCTTTTTAGAATTCCAACATTGGCGGTTTTCTTTTATGATAGTTTTGATTAGTAACTCTGGTTGGAACCACATTGCAGGATTTATGACTAAAAGGCGGAAGCATTCAAAATGGTTAATTGAGAGAAATAGGATCAAAACTTATTAAAAAAAAAAATAATAATATTTGACTACATCAACTAGGCTCTCATGATGATACTTGCCCAACTTGAGTAGGATTCGAAGGATTTACCTACCTCCACCTACCTTCATCAAGGGCTTAGTTAAGCAAGAAAGACGCGAGGCTACACTAACTGGATCAAGAATCTCACTACCCCCAATGGAGAGAATCAATTTGCGCACCAACTGGTCTAGATAGGTTTTCAATCAGTGTCACCCACCTTAGCAAAGGGAATCTTTTGAATGCCTTTTTCCAATATGTGGTTGATACAAATAGATAGCTTATAAGTCTAAGGACGTTTTTATAGGAGAGAGCTTAGGGTCCAAAATCAGGGTTCACCAATATGAGCGTAGGATTGATCCAAACTAGTGCAGATGGTGGCAAATCTCGCATAGGTTCTAGGGAGGAATCGAGGAAGAACTCCAATAGCGGTCTGCTTCAGTATCCAGATATTCTTAACCTTAACTATAAAAATCAACCCCATCCCTTTCCTACCTAACTATAGGGTACTTCACTACTTTTTTTTTTTTTTTTTTTTTTTTTTTTTTTTTTTTTTGTTTTGGGTTTTTTGTGGCGGGGGGGGAGGGGGGGGGGGAGGAGAAGGCGGTGGAAGGTATGACTTACAAATTACTGTAGAGCATATTGCTAAGTTTAATACAAAATACAGAAAGGTACATATAGATTGCAGTTTGAAATTACAATTTTTTCCTCTCGTTAAATTGGTGAAGCTTTTTTTGGCTTATCAAGCTAAAGCTAGAATTTTTGCCAGACAGGCCAACCACGGAACTTTTTCACAACTATTTCTATTGCATTTTCCTAGAAGTTTTGGTCTTTGAACTAAAGAAAATGAGAAAACTTCTTGAGGAGTCAGTGGAGGATGAGTACATGAGAAGATTCATCGAAACTAGACATTTCAGTCCCTTCACCTTGTCAAAAGAGAACTAGATTGACCTGGCCAAACACATAATTGACAAGAAATACTAAAAATACGTCAAAATAATATTTGTCGAATTGAAATTACTCTAAAACTAGCCAAAACAATGGTACAAAATAGTAATATAACTCTCTTTTGAAAAATTATTAATGAGTAAGCTATGGTTTTTATCATTCAAGAATCAAGGCAAAACCAAAACAAGGAGAAAAGGGATGAGTGAGGATTTATGAAAATTTCATCCTATCATAATTTAAAGTTTGTTATCACAAAGTATCAAGAGAGAAAATTGGTAATAGGCTGTGGAAACCCTTCATCAAAAAGATTTGTTTTTGCTCCTGGAGATCTAACAAACTACGACTTCACTGACATGCAAATTATCGTGAAGGGAAAAACTTGTTCCAACCTAATAAAAAGGTGGAATATTTAAATTTGTGATTTGCAAACTCAGTTGTTCAAGAGTTATAATCTTGGCAGCCAAATTAAACACAAAGGGAAGATTAGTTGTTTCCAACATTGGCCCTTCAATTGCTAAAAGAACCGAAGGACAAATAGGTGAAAATTGACAAAATAAAGATGCTAAAAAATAAATGGAAATAGGGGGACCCCAAAGGTTTTGTCAAGTAAGCTAGACTTGATCAAAAAGGATCGCGACTTCCTATTTAATGAAGGAGATCACAAGCATATGCAAATTCAAGCTCTATCCGTTCATGCTGTACGCGGAATTTCATCAAATACGAAGGATGCCTGAACAAAGTGCGGAGACAGCATGAGTTAGGTGAAAACAAGTGCTTGGCAACCAACAAATCAGTTTCTTATATTCCATTGTGTTGGTAATTTAAGCTCCTAATGATGTTCTTTTATTGGTGTTTATTAGGTTTGCTTCATTCAAATAGGGTTAAAACCCGAGTAATCTACGCCTTAGTTTTTCAGTTAATGTGGAATGTTAGAAAAAGTAGATTAAGATGGTGTTTGGCTAAATTTATTCAAAAGGTCTTATAAGTTTTTATATATTATAAGATATTTTTGGAGCTTATAAGATACTAAATTTTTTAGTGTTCGGATAAAATAAGATTTTGAAATTTATAAGAGGTTAGTAATGACAATTTTGTAATTAACATAATTAAAATTAAGAGAGCTTGTTAAGATATTAAAAATAAGTTAGGAACTCCTTACTTTTTTAAAAAGAGTTTAAAAACTCATAACTTATTTTAGGAGTTTATAAATTTTTTTTTTTAAAAAAAAAATTACCGAACACTTTTTGACATCTTATAAGCTTTCAAACATCTTATAAAATATTTTTATAAACTTATAAGCTCATCCAAATAATTCCCTCTAAATCTCAAATAGAGTCCTTCATCCAACCTTTCCTTGAATCTGATCTTGGAGAGCTTCAAAAATTTGAAAAAAGAGAAGAGAAAGACATCAGAGGATGGTGCAAGAACTCGAGCAAAAAATTTTTACCTAAGTTTTCATGACTACAGCTTGAATGAGGTTTAGTTACCCGGACCTCCTCAACATTTTATGGTGGGCCATGAAGCAAAAAATCATTTGAAATAAATTTCAAAGTAATTTGTTGTTTGTGATAAGAAGTAGGCTGTCAATAGGTTGGATTCAGATCAAATCATGTTGGATTCGAATTCGAAGCAATATGTCTTATCCAAATTCGATTCAAAATTTTATATAATCTGTAGTTGGTATAATCAAATCCAAATTTAAATAAAAGTCAGATATCAATTGGATGTCTAAAAAATTCAAATTCGAATGCTCTCAAAATCATCATATATTTATTATTTTTCTAAAAATTTAGTAGAATCAAAATTCAAAATAGTCATCATTAAAAAAAAAATACAATAGTTTAATAAATAAATTTTCTAGCCTATTAATCACTTAAAAGCAACAATAAAATTTAATTTAAGCATATTCATTCACTAGATCATTGCATTTTAGGTCGCGTTGTTGATAATAATATTTATTTGGTATTATAAATACTTAGTTACACTTAAATTTTCAATCAACTAATTATAGAAAACTTTTATAAAAAAATTATATTGATCAAATCAAGTTTTGCATTGAATTCTTGCCATATCATGGCATTTAGCTGCTACGCATTATTCTTCCTGTATCATTTTCTGTTACAAAAATAGAGAAACAAGCAATGTAATTATGACGTAAATAAACTCGAAATCTAACAATTTATATGAAAAGCATGTTATTTAATATAATACATAGAAGTTCATTACTCTCTTCAATGAAATATCCATTTTGGCATTGCTATATGACCCTGTGTCTACATATGTATAATACCATATATAATACTAAATATATTCATATTCGAATCATTAACGGATTGGATTGAACTATATCCATATTCATTCAATTTATTTTAGATTATAAAATTTTTTTAATTAGATTATATCCGTTGAATCTTTTTATTAATTAAAAATCTTAAATAATCGTATCGAATTCAAATTGAATTTGGGTTAAAATATGCTCTATTGATAGCCTTAATCAGAAGGATGTCTATTTCCCATTTGTAGGAATTGGAAAGATTTTGGACTTTCAATATGGGCCCTCACTTAATGGGCCACAATGAAGGAAGGGTAATTGGCCCACCAAGATTAAAATTTGAAAGTATATATTTGCAAGATTGTTAATAGAACGGGTTTTAATTTGAATTTGATTTGAATTCGATTTAATAATTTAGGATTTTTAATTGATAAAACATTCGACGGTTATGATCCGATTAAAAAAATTTCTAATTGAAAATAAGTGAAGCGAATATGAATTTGACTTGATCCGATTTATTAATAATCCTAATCTGAATATATATAGCATTATATGTATATATATATATATATAGTATTACACATATATATGTAGGGTTCTATAGCAACGTCCAAATGAATTTTTGGACGAAAAAAATAATGAGCTCCTGTGCAATATATCAAATTAGTTGATTTTCATATAAAATATTAAATTTGGAAGTTATGTACATCATAATTGCATCACTTGTTTTTCTATTTTTATAACAAAAAATGATGTAGGAAAAATAATAAACAGGAGTTGAATGCTGTGATATAGAAGAATACAATGCAAATCTTAATTTGAACGAAATGAGTTTCTTTTCTTATAAAACTTTAAGCTTATAATTAATTGGTTGAAAAATCAATTATATATGTATTTGTGCTATCAAATAAGTACTATTATCAGCAGCAAAGCCTAAAATATAATGATATGATAAATTAATATGATTAAGTTATATTCTATTATTATTTTTATATAATAAATAGACTTGAAAATTTATTCGATAATATGTTGTGTATGTTTTTTTAAGAATGAATGTTTTAAATTTAGATTTTATTAATTTTTTTAGAAAAATAACAAATTTATTATTTTTGGGAGTATTGGATTTGAATCATTTTTCGGATATTTGATTTTTATATGGATTCGAATATTGTTATAACAGTCAATATTCTATATGATTTTTGGTTGAATTTAAATATGATATATCATTATCAAATTCAAATTTGAATTCAGCAAAATTTGATTCGAATTTGATCTATTGATAGTCCTATATATTTGATTTGCTCATTCAAGGTCAAAATTTATGTATGTGTTGCTGATTTTGACGGGAAGGAAAAATAATAAAATAATATATTTTATCACGATTATTCATTGCAAGTTGCACTGTGGAATATTATTTGTGAACATGTCCTTAATAGGCTTTTATAGGCAAAATAATATTTGATTAATTAAAAAATTCCACGTGTAAAATATTATATTAGGCATTGAATTAAAGTTTTCTGTATATACTTTAAAATTTATTAAATTTAATTTCAAAGGAATAAATAGATTTTAATCAATGTCCTAATATTTATTTTGTAAATAAATTAGAGATGGCAATGAAGCGAATTTGGCAAAATTTAGGACCCTTTTGTCAAAATTTTTATAAATTTGAGACCCAACCGCCCCATTGCACCTTGCCCCAAACCCATATTTTAGTGGGTTGGACCCGTTAGACCTGTTTTAAAATGTTTTAAAAAATTAAAAAATATTTTTTAAAAAAAATCACCACAACTTTCTAATACGAGAAAATAATATTATTAATAAAAAATTTATTATCTAAATATTTATATATACATGCTTTAGTCTTATAAAAATGATAAATTATAAACATTGTTGTTATTTATATATACTTATTGAATGTATAAACTATTTATTATGATAATATTATTATTCTTAAATAGAAGATGTATGCAATATTCACATTTTCTTATCTATATATGAATATACACTACATAAATATACACATAATACAAGAAATTTATATACATAATATTCTAATAGGGCAAGTCAGAAGCGTGATCGGGTTCAAAAATTAAAACCCAAGACCCCTAAAGACCCATTTATGTTTTCAAAATCGAACCTATTGTCATTCATAATACAAATCAAAGGTGATCAAATGTTAAGGTGAATTATTAACAAATCAAATTTTAATAGCCTAAAAATCTTAGGCTAATCAAATTGTAATACATGTCGTATCTACATAAGTGTATCAATCAAGTTAAAGAACATTTGATATTAAGTTTTAGATAACATGGACGTGGAAGAGATAAATATAAGGACGTTCAAGTTGCTTGTGAGTCTCTTACTCTTATCCAAGAAGCAATCCTGACAGAGGGACAACGAAGATTATCAGTGATTGCCTAAGCGATAGTCAAAATCTGAAAAGTAGCAACATTGCCAGGAGACAGACAACTTGTTTATTGCAATTTTTATTTTAGTGAATTCTAGAGAACCTATTATAGGCAACTCCTCTAATGTGCAAAGGGCCCTTACAAGGGCCACAAGAAAAGTATGAGCCTACTCTTTGGAGCCCATTCTCAACTTATATGAAATACGCGTCTCACTTCCTAGCATTTCCTTCAAAGAATAGGACCTAGAAATAGGAAGAGGCGAATACAAACACATATTGGTAATTTCAACCTCCCTTACCAATTTTTGGGTGAGAAAGATCCTAGTAGATAGTAGGAGTTTTGTAGACACCATATTCCACAATGCATTCATTAAACTTGTTGTAGACAACACGCAACTACAGGAGAACAACACCCTTTTAGTAGGATTCATTGGTGAAATTGTGAAAGCACTTGTAGAAGTTTCCCTCCCTCTCTCCTTGGACACTTACCCTCAGAGAGTCACAAAAATGATGAAGATTTCGGTGGTTAAAGCCCCTTCTATGTATAGCCATCCTTAGGAGGCTTACCTTGAACTTATTTCAAACGATTGTATTCGTTTATCATATGAATGTGAAGTTTACCACCCCCAATGGGCCAAGAAGTAGCAGGTGTTGAATGCATGGCTAGAGAATGCTATTCTAATATTCTGAATAAAGCAAAACATCCTTCTATGAGCTAAGACAATCCTTACGGTCCTCACTAAAGTAATTCCAAGGATAAAGACAAGAACCTAACATTAGAAGTCAAGGCTAATGACTCCCCTTTGTAGGAGACGAGCACTAGAAGAAAGAAGGCAAATTAATACAAGCTCGGAGTATGAGAAGCCCTCAAAGAGCAGGAAGCATTCCTGGTGATCTAGTGAATACCAATGGTCATCTAGGATAAATTTGGCCATGCAACCTACCAAGCAGCTGCCTGGACAGGCTGGCCATGGCATGAGGCTTAGTGAGCTTCCAGGCAACCAACAGTTACCTGGCTAAATCTAGCCAGGTTGGCTGCTAGTCGCGTAACGGAGGACTTTCTTCCTTTTTGTTTTTACTTTTTTTTTAATTTTCACTTTTAATTAATTTTTTGTAGTATAAATTTAATTGAATTGTTTTAAGTATGTGAGTTAAAATAATAATGTTAATATGCTATATTATATTTTTTTATTTTGTAATTAGTAATTAATTATAATTAATATATAAATGTATATTTATAAATTTATGTATGTGTATATGTGTGTATTTCTTAAATTCAAAGTCATGTGTCGACTAAGTAACATAACTGATAAAATAATCCAACTAGCCTTGTCACTTAGACAAGTCAGTTTTTATTTTTGCCAACAAGACAAAAACTCCGAATGACCACGCACTCGATGAGCCACGTCAGCTTTTCTAGTGACTTTTCCCATCGCTAGTGAAAAATGAACTGAAAATGATAATGTTTTGATACTTACATGATTAAAATTATAATTCCACAACTTATATGGGAAAAATGCAAATTAGATGAAGTTGTAGGATGAAAATTTTGATTTTGTAGACATCTCTGTGATAAGACCTGAAGGAGCTTATGAAAGGACATCTAACAAAGAGACCCCAATGGACTCTTGGAAAAACGCAACTTAGAAAATGACCCTAAGGGGCCCCAAGAACAAACCATCTTGTTGCGAACCTCCAAGCTGCGAAAACATGACAAAACACAAATAACATAAAAGAGCAATAAATCACAATTGTCAAATCACAGAAACAAAAAAGTGGGATATCTAACTCAATAGAAGATAGGATAGAAGCACATAAATTGTCCAAACATCCATAGTAAATGTGTGAAGTCTAATAATATCTAAGTATTAAAATTAAAGTGGCGTGAAGCCTATACTTCGCCATCAGAAAAAGAAAAACTACATGTATCTAAGGAACACCTAAGCAAAGACATTCATAGCAAAAATGTCCAAGGGTTGGGATGGCTTTTACTCATTTTCCCCCCTTTCCCTAGTGCTGCAATAGTTGGATCCTTTACCATGCCTCAGGACTGATGTCTGGAGCTCTGCTAACCACTCCAATAGGGATGTTGATAGGAATAACAGGGTCCAGCAATAACAAATCCTCTGAAGGATATCGCCTAATACTACTAAGCACATGGCGAGAGTCTAGGATGGCCAACTCGTAATGACAATAGCCTTCATCTTAACTATTGTAAAGAACTCATTGGACTCTTTAAACTCCTTGACTTTATTTTTCCATACGGTGGATTGGAGGGCCTTTCTTATAGAAGGCTTTAGAAACTTTCTCTCAGTTTTGACTTCTTTAGCATACCACTCCTTTAGGTGGTCATAATCCTTCAGTACCTTGTTAAGCTCTTCAACTTATGTTCTCTTTCTTGAGCAAATCTTACAGCCCTCTCTTTGAGCTTAGTTATCTCATTTTCTGTACTCTTTGCCTAGGTGAGACAAATGCACCATCAAGTTTAAAACTTGCTCTAAAACAACTAAAATAGCAAACATATTTTAAGATTACAACTCAAATACATGAATGAATGAAATAACAAAGCAAACTAAAAGAAGGAGTGAATGCTTACTCGCTCTAAGTCCCTCATAACAAGCTCAAGAGAAATAAATCTCCAATTTACCCTGGTCGTACTCAGCTTGAAGACTATTAATACTGTAGAAGGTTTCATGGGTATTATAATACGAGTTAGCACTAAAACTCTTTCTCAACCCATAAGTGAATAACCCCTTGCCTTTACCAGAATGACAAGGGTAGGAAGAGTCGAGAATAAAATCTCAAGTGTGCTTTCTAACTAGCTTTGGGATCGTTGGCTTTAGTTTGCCCTCTATACTCAACTAAGGAATTGAAGGGGGGGGGGGGCAAATTCAAAAGCTCCCCAAGATACCTCTATTTAAAACCCACTTAACCACCGAGCAACTAAGTGCAAGCCCTTATGCCGTGACCTCAGAGTAGGCTTCTTGCGAATATCATCCCTCCTAACCCAGGTCCTTACCAATTGAATATTTTTTCTACCATATGCAACTAAACTAAGTTAGTTCAACAAATACATAGAATCAAGAAATACTAAATGAACAAAAGTGTCAAGAGAAAGGTGTGCAATGCAAAGATAAGTGCAAATACAAAACACTGACTAATTATCAACATGGAACATATAAGAGACATCAATGAAGAAGCCAACAACCCAGCATTGCTAATATGCTCCCTAATGACATGATAAACCTTCGATAAACACACAATGGAGGGTGAACTACTCTACACATGAGGACACTCCATCTCTTATCTCTCACAAAGTAAAAATAATCTTTCGAAAGCCCTTAAGATAATGGCATCCTACCCAAAAACTTACAGCATGACTTAGGAAAAAAATTAGATAAAATGCTCCTTTAGTATCTTCCTAACTATAAATGAAGTATGGAAACCTTTTGTGGAGACTTAAAGACCCAACTCTCTATAACGATATTGGAATCCCACAAAGAATGTTATGAGTGAGGTAAATTGATTTAAAATATTTGGTAACTCCGAACTATGTCTAATAATAAGGGATTGGGAGGAGTGGAAAACCCATTACTAAAGTAACCACTAAAAATAGTGAAGTATTTAGAGGAGGCGACATTAGATAGTCTGTTAGGAAGGGAGCGCAAACTCAAACTCATTATAGATACTAATCCTATGACCTAAAATGTCAAACCCCTTGGGAATAAGTGAACTAAGCAGATCACTAATACTAAAAAAATTCTCATCAAAGATAGGAGCACTCACGAGCTTTTCCTAGAAGGTCCATTCTTGCCAAACTCAAACTTAGACTCTAATTCTGACGGTGACACCGAAGACATATTAGTAACTAATTCCCTAATTATAGATTGGTGAATGTGTTCGCAATTCATAGCTATACAATGAGAAACATAAAGATAAGGCATGCCCAAAGAAGGGCCCTCAACCTCTAAAAACATCATGATGAGCATGAGAGAGATGCACCCCATGGTCCTGCAAGCAACCGACCCAAGTAGGCAACCTAGTGGAGGAGTTGCTGATGCCCCTATGAATGGGCACCCCAAGGGTACCACACCACGTCAAAGTTGGGCCTCACAAGTGGCCAACTCATGAGCATCCAAGGGAATGCCCCATGGCCAGTAACCTCTTGGGTGACTAGCCAATAAGAAAGGGTGGCTTATTTGCTGCCCTTAATAAAGTACGGGCAATCAAGCTACCACAATCGACCAACGTTACCACCCACACCATCGCCTCCTGATGCCATCATGGTACAAATCTACCCCACTACTCTCATCACTATCCCACACCTTTCTAAGATTGCTCATCCTTACTCTGTTTTTTCTCTTTGTTAAGTTAGATGACTCCTCTCAAGAGACCCCCCTCTCCAAAAGACAACTTCATAAAGGTGTTTTTTTCAAGTATTAGCTGATGTAATATTGGAAAAGAGGAGAGAGAACATGAGACTAACCTTTCAAGTTCATCATGTTGATAAAGAAGAAGGGCATCCACACATAGGAGAAATATTTTTGGCAAGGCTTGCAGCGAATACAAGTCGCTAGCAAAGTGCAACCCTCCAAGAAATAATAAAAATAAATAAAAATAATAATTCTTAATTAATTAAATTGATAATTGATTAGTTAATCAGCCATTACACTAATCAAAATTAGACCAAGATGAAAAATAAAATAAAATAAATCATCATGACAAGGTAATATTTAAAATATTAGCTGCAGATAGAAGTTATGATTTCAATTTATGACAAATAATTTTCAATATAAAGTAGAGGGCTAGATGATACATACCACTAATGACTTAGGGGTATATATATGAGTAAATAAGCTCAATAATAGGACTAATATGATTATTCAAAATAGCTTGCAGACACACTCAAGATGACCCCCTAAGCCTAATGGGTTCAAATCCATCAATAACTCAACTAATATACATATTAACTTTTATAGCCAAAAATGATTATTTTTCAAATTCAAGCACTACCTCTACGCAAGCACGTTCTTAGAGCAAAAGCTCACAATTGTACAATTTTTTGAAAACAACCTCGAATTGATTCCATGCAATATTAGTACTCAATCATTCATTTTATTTTTATTGAAGTTCAAATCTAAACACAGATAAACTAATTCCACGTTTTAAGTGTTCTAGACGAAAGCAAAAGATATGTAAATTGAATCTCTTGGAACATATTTAACTCTGTTGTTTTAGAGAAAGCCAGGCCTGCGGCACCAACAAAACAAAATAAATGATTCTTGTTTGTAATGGAGAAATTGGATTCATTTCCTCGTTATTCAACAATTCTCTGCCAAATGCTTGAAGACCATTCCCTTTATTATCAATACAACAGCTATTTTTGCCCTTGCCTCGACATAACCGATACACACACCTACTTGATTATTTAAAAATACAAAATTACAAAATTACAAACAGACATTAGTTATTTTATTTAATTAATTCAACTTTGAGTTTATATTTTAGTGTTTGTTGGAAATACTCAAATAAGATAGCATCTATAAGATGAGAAAATGTGATTGGTTAGACAACTGAAAGGTGGAAAATTTTTGAAAAAGCAAAAACAAAAAGTAGAGGTACATAAATCAAACTATTTAGCAGATTAATTTGTCGCTTGGTGGATCATATTTATTAAATTAGTAGAGTTATTCTAAACGAAATTATGCTACGCATTTCACCCCCCAAAAAAAAATTATGCTAGAAAGAGATTGTTATTGATAAAAAAAAAAAATTTCTTATCTCGAATTTAATTTATTGTATTTATTTTTGGAGATATTCTAAAATAACATTTTATTTTTATTTTTTTCAAATTATCAATTATTATAATGAGTGACTCTACAAATCACTACTCTAAAACTAATAGCATAGAAATTCACGTAATTTTAATTTTTTGAACTACTACTTAAAATTCTGTATCAATTAATAATGAGAATCTTAAAATTAATATGAAATGAATTTTCTTTTTACCAAATCAATGATCACGGCATTTCCTACTGATTGGGCGAAATATTTCAACGCTCGGAGTTTCCATTCCAACGAACTTGAATAGACGTTGTCCATCATTATGACCATTATATATATATATATATATATATATTGTCGGAACTTACAAAACGCATGTACAACAAGGCGTTCATGGAAATAACCAAACCATAAACTCGATTAGTTTATCATCCGCCTTCTGTCAAGTCTCACATTAAAAATTAACACGCGTCAAAAATTAAAGCAATTAATCAACTCAACAATGAAAGCCATTTTTTGAGTCCAATATATGTATCTGAGTAATCCAACTTTTATATTGATATATGCATATGTACATTTCCGAGGCTTGTATATATTTGATGGGTTAATCTTGCATAAATAGTAGAATCAAAAAACGATCAAGAATAGGGATGAAGAACAGAAACCGAGGCAAGGCGTCAATCAAATGGATTGTGATACTGTGTATCATCAGCTTTGGCCTTGGCGTGCTTTTCAGCATCAGGTTTATATTACACTTTCTGTGACAAATCTTGGTTGTGTTATATAGATATGCGTGTGCGTGTTTATGCAATAAAGAGTTGATGTCTGATGGGGTTTCGTTTTCTTGGAAAGACTGATTAGACTAATAGCTGATTCATCGTTTAGTCCTGAAGTTTGATTGGAAAAAATTTCGTTTCAAAAAGTAACTGATTTTTATGGTATGGATCACTTTATGCTATAGATTGTGGGATGTTCCTCAATCAGATGATCAGATTATTTACACGCGGCGACAATTGGGAGATGTTGCAGCTACCTCTGATGATGACTGTGTAACAAACTAGGTTTCTATTTGGAAGCAGTTATAGATCATATTCTGTTTGTCTATCAAATGTTCAATTTTGATGTAAATGGGTAGCAATTTGGTAAACTACATGGTTTTGTAGGAACTAATTCTGGATGAGCAAGTGGCCAAACAGTTCAGCAAAGCCCATGAAGCCATTGAGTGAGTATATTGCACCACATTCCCCATGATATACTTGATTCTTAAAAGGAGAACAATCATATAAAAAATTTTCGTTGTGGCAACTATAATAGTAGTACAAGGTGGGTTGCCCTGTTGAAATAATTTAGACCAAAAAAGGGAAACTAGGTGATAGAAGAGATTGAGTAGCTCCCCGTCATTTAATCGTATTAAGTTACCATTTTAATTGATCATTTCTTAGATTGTGTTTCCTTCTGACCATCTTCCAGATCTTTGGATTCTTCTGTTGCTAAACGACGCCTGGAGCTGCCGTCAAATATGAAGTCCCACAAAATCGAAAACTTTGAGAATTCAACTGCCATTACCATATATACTACTAATAGTGTGACGAGGAAAAATGTATTTATG
This sequence comes from Jacaranda copaia, assembly GCA_014898725.1. Classification (NCBI taxonomy): domain Eukaryota; kingdom Viridiplantae; phylum Streptophyta; class Magnoliopsida; order Lamiales; family Bignoniaceae; genus Jacaranda; species Jacaranda copaia. The sequence continues at coordinate 52,091 of JACGDI010005625.1, read as the reverse complement.
GTCATAGGTATAAACACTGCATTCAGCAGCAGAAAGAGGCGCGATTCTGTCAGAGAAACCTGGATGCCTAGAGGTGATATATAGTTGTTCATGCCAATATGTTTTTCAGGAATACTTTTGATCTTTAAATACGTTTTTGCTTGCAAATTTGTCAATGTTTGATCAGGCAAAAGTCTACTTCATCTTGAGCAAGAAAAGGGTATTGTGGTTCGTTTCGTGATTGGCCACAGGTTAATCTTAAATTATCTTGATTATTCTTGATGTACTTATAATGTTATCCTTGATTTAGTTATGCCAATTGTCAAAAAAAAATCCAATAAGCACTGGGATAATGTCTTGCATGCATTGAGAAGATTAAGTTTTGTATCACCTGATCAGTTTGACAAGTATATAGAAAGAATAGAGAAAAGGAAGGTTTATACTGCAAATCATTAATCTTTTTTTTTCTCATCCTTACAAATTAATCATGAAACCATCAATAACATTTTTATATTGGTCAGTGCAACATCTAACAGCATTTTGGACCTTGCAATTTACTCCAAGGATGCCCAGCACAATGACTTTCTTAGGCTTGTAAGAAATCCATATCTCCCTGATTCATGTTTTCGAACCTTTTTCTCTTTACTTTCTGATAAGTATATCATTTTTCAGGAACACGTTGAAGGATATCATGAATTATCAGCCAAGACAAAATCATTCTTCACCACTGCTGTAGAAAGATGGGACGCTGAGTTCTATGTCAAGGTGGACGATGATGTTCATGCAAATTTGGGTATATTAATTGAATATCTTTCTATCTTCCTTTATTTTTTTACTTTAGATGATTCAAAGAGGTAGGTACAACTCTTTGTATTAAATTTTATGGATTGAGCATTTTGCAGGCACATTGGCTGCAACTCTGGCGCGCCACCGCTCCAAGCCGAGAGTATATATAGGATGTATGAAGTCAGGGCCAGTTCTTCATCAAAAGTAATTTTTTTCTTATAACTAATTAAACTATATGCACGCCTGCAATATTGCTATATATTTGGCACATAATTAAATCATTCTTCATTTTTCACAAATAATTCTCTTGTGTAGGAATGTCAAGTACCATGAGCCTGAGTATTGGAAGTTTGGAGACGAAGGAAACAAGTACTTTCGACATGCCACCGGACAAATATATGCCATATCAAAGGATCTGGCGAAATATATCTCCATCAATCAGTAAGAATGGATATATAACAACCTCTTATATACATATATCACAATGAAAATTCAGTGCTTTTCTCTTAGTACTTATTAGCTTTCTGAATACTGTTAAAATGTATGTAGTGATGGTATTTTCAGACCCATTATGCACAAATATGCTAATGAAGATGTATCAGTTGGTGCTTGGTTATCGGTCTTGAAGTTGAGCATATCGATGATCGCAGTATGTGTTGTGGAAGTCCACCTGGTAATTAATTAAGTTTGCACCCGGGCCTTTTGCTGAAACTTTGTTGAATCTGTTTTCGAATCCTCTACATGAATATGAATATATCCGTCTGGCCATTAAGCAAGCATAAGCATTTCAAGGTGCATGAAATGCAGAATGCGAATGGAAAGCAGAAGCAGGTAATGTTTGTGTGGCGTCATTTGACTGGAGCTGCAGCGGCATATGCAAATCGGTTGATAGAATAAAGGACGTCCATGCCAAGTGTGGTGAAGATGTTGCCACTCTTTGGAATGCCCTTCTCTAGCACACAAACTTGAATCTTGATCCATCGACGGGGTGGAAGGAACTTGATGCATGACATTAAACTTTTGTTATATGTTATGAGGAAAATATATATATATATATATAAATATTTTTTGTCATGTTAGTTACGACTTAATTATTGTTTTATTGCATGACAATTTCAGCGTTCCAGCTTGGATATATATAAACCAGAGGAATAGATGCTTTTCTATATCTGCATCTGATCAGGCGGCTCGGATTTAGTTATCATACGAGAAGCACAGGTTAAAATGGAAAATAGAGTAAATTACGGCTAGGATGTTTTACCTAATTATAAATAACCCCTGTTATTTGAAAAATTTTATAGATAATTCTTAATATTTTGCTCCATCCAATATTTATATTCAAAATGTCACTCATCGTAGAGAGTCTTGCAATAACTAAAAAGCCTTGTGCACCTGCTAAATTTTTATTGAGCAAATTTAAACAATTTTTTATTATGATAATGCCTTTTGGGCTCAAATGTTAGTATCTAGCTATTAACTATATATGGAAGAATAAATGTCGAGTGGCCATTAGATTCAATGCAATCAATCTCGCACATAAAGTATGAGGTTTTGAATTTTCAACTTTAACGAATTCCTAATATGAATATGCACAAATTAAAAAGAAAACATATAAGGGAATAAATGTGATTTTTGAAATTTGTAAGTGCTAGGAATGTATAATTTTTGTATTTTTTTTCAAATAATACTTGATTTATAATCATAAAAATGACTATCTATATATATATATAATTTATTTTTACTATTATTATTATTATTATTATTATGATTATTATTATTATGATTATTATTATTATGATTATTATTATTATTATTATGATTATTATTATTATTATTATTATTATTATTATTATTATGATTATTATTATTATTATTATTATTATTATTATATATTTTGTGAAAATTTTGGTCATCACATTTTCACCGTTTTAGACGGAGCACTTTTTATCATAATTTTGATGGGTTAAGATTTGCGAAAGAAAATCAAGTATGCTATAATAAATGGAATCTCATCTCTAAGCAAGTGATATAGGAAATATATATATAT
>JACGDI010005625.1:0-48286 GCA_014898725.1 Jacaranda copaia | reverse complement strand
AAACAAACAAACAAACAACTATGTAACTGTTAGGATCCCCTCCAAATATGGTTTGATTATGTCCATTTTGCATTGATTCAATTTGTTTGAGATAATTATATCAAGTGCAAATTTTATGGTAAATGATCATTTGTAGCAAATCTAGAACTTCATGTCTAAAAGATACTTTATTTATGATATCTTGCCATTGCATCATTCAAGAAGTAACATAAGCCAATGTGAAGGAAATCACACTATCAATCTCATTTTAAGAAGATTTGCACTTAACTGTTTAAAAGGAACGAATGATGATATAAAGATCTGAGTTGTACTTAGAAAAATAAGGATTAATCCTTTTCTCTCAATTAGTGTCTTTCTCAAATCTCCAAGTAGGCTAGTTGAGTGCTTATCGCAACTTGTGAGGTTTTGAGAAGTTAGCTCTGCTTATTGTATTTGTTTCTAATCTTTTCTATTGATAAAGTGTAGATTGAAAATCCTAAGTTTTGTGGCTTAGATAGTGGAGTAAGTTTGCCAAACCACTATAAATACATTGTCTCTTTTTATTATCTTATTTCTTAATTTTATTATCTCTGGAGTTTCAGTTATAATTAGAAATTCTAGTTTATTATTTCTGATATATTGATTGACTCCTTTGAGTCTATTTCCTTTTTGGGATCCTATACTTACAATTGATACCAAAGCTGAGGGCTCATATACATAAGTTCTAACAAACTTGAGTTAAAAGATTAATGGCTTCTTTTAACTTTGATGTGTATGCAGAAGGTCAATCCCATACTGATCCCTCTTTATCTGACGGGACTAGCTATTCAATATGGAAGAATAGAATTGAGGAGTTTTTCATAGCATTGGATTATGACCTATGGAATATAGTCATTGATATGCCTCTTATTCCAACTAACAAAGGCAAGTCTCCAACAGGCAAACTAGAACTTATCACTAAAGATAAGAAAATGCTCTCAATGAATGCAAAAGTGAAAAGTATCCTTTCTTGTGCACTAGTCAAAGAGGAATACAATTGAGTTAGCACATTTACTTTTGCAAAAGATATGTGGAACATGTTTCAAGTCACCCATGAAGGGACCTCTCAGGTAAAATTAGCGTGAATTACTTTGCTTACTCACCAATATGAGATGTTTTCAATGAAAGCAGGTGAAACAATCAGCCAAATGTATGTTCACTTCATAGAAATAGTGAATCCTATATTTGCATTGAGGAAAACAATGTCTAAAAATGAAAAGATGTGGGAGATCCTAAGATCCTTGCCTAAGGAATAGACCCTTAAGGTAACTACAATTCATGAGGCTAAAAACCTTAGAAAAATGACCATGGGAGAACTATCAACTAGCTCATCTCTCATGTGATGAATATCCTTAGCAAAGAAGAAAGCTCTAATGGCAAACATAAGAAAAGTATTACTTTCAATGCAAAACAAGGAGACTAGAACGAGGATCTTGGTGATTTAAACAAAGAAATGATCAATGAAGAAATAACCATGATCACCAAATGTCCGCGACAACTTGCCCAAGCTAGAAATCATTTCAGAAAAGGCTCCAAATCAAATTTCAGAAGAAATAGTGGAGAGTTTCAAGGAACTGAGCAAGGTATATGCTATGAATGCCATGAGGTTAGATATAAAACACCTGATTGTTAGAAATAAAAAAGGAGTCTAAAAGCTAAAAGAAATTCCAAACAAAGAGCTATGACCATCACTGGGATAATTCAGACTTTGACCAATTTGATAATGAAGAAAATTATCTCATCGCAAACAAAAGGGTAACTTTACAGTCTTAATTAAGTTCTAGCAGTTTTAAATTGATCATGATTTTATTAGGGATCTTGATATTCACACAGGATGCCATAACCAACTAATTGAACTTCACATAGAAATAAACTTTCTAAAAGATCAACTCGAGATTACCCTAAATGAAAAGGAAGAACTGGTCCATCACTACGATAAAATCATAAAGAAAAATTCAGAAGAAAGAAATGGACTAGTTGAGAAAAATTAGGTATTGACATTAGTCAAAAGACCTAATGATCATCATGTAATTGGAATAAAATAGACGAACAAGGTAATGTTGTTAAAAACAAAGCAAGGTTTGTAGCTAAAGGGTACTCTCAACGAAAGGGTATCGATTATAATGAAACTTATGCTTGTTGCATGTTTTGAATCAATTCGTATGTTATTAGCGTATGCATCACATAAAAACTTTACGTTATTCCAAATAGACATCAAGAGTGCCTTTTTAAATGGTTATTTGAAAGAAGAAGTTTTTGTAGATCAACCCCCAGGTTTTAATAACTCAAAATTTTCAAACCATGTTTTCAAATTATCAAAAACTCTTTATGGTTTAAACAAGCATCCAAAGTTTGGTATGAATGTTTAAGCACTTTTCTAATATCAAAAGGTTTTTGCATGGGTAACATGGACACCACTCTTTTCACAAAAACCTCAAATGGTCACTTATTACTTGTTTGAGTATATGTGGATGACATAATTTTTAGGGAAACTCTAAAAGAACTTTGTGATGAATTTGCGTCATGCATGAAAAATGAGTTCGAAATGAACCTTATGGATGAGTTGAATTTTTTCCTTGAATTGCAAATAAGACAAACATCAAAGGGAATTTTCATTTCACAAGTAAAATATACTAAAGAATTGCTAAAGAAGTATAGGATGGAAGATTGTAAAGAATCTACTAGCATGCATCTTCTACTAAGTTGGAACTTTTATCAAGAAAACATTATTGATGAATCAATGTCCTAGGGCATGACTACAAGTCTAGTATACCTAACTTCTAGTTGACCAGACATACTATTTGCAACTAGTCTTTGTGCTTCATTATCTCAAAAGAATAGTTAGCCATGGTATTTGGTATTCTCGTTCGAAAACCTTTAATTTGGTTGGATTTTCTGATGCTAACTATGTAGGATGTAAAATTGATCGAAAAAGTACCATTGAAACATGTCAACTGCTAGGTTCTTGCCTAGTAAGTTGGTGTAGCAAAAAGCGAAGTACAATTGCCATGTCAACCACTTAAGTAAAGTACATGGCAATAGGAAATTGTGGTTCATAGGTATTATAGATGGATAAACTCTTAGTGATTTTGGTTTAAATTTTACTTGCATACCCATTCTTTACAACAACACCTCTACTATTTGCATCACTAAAATTCCAGTATTTCACTCATGCACAAAGAATATAGAAATTAAGCATTATTTCATAGAGGATCAAGTTTTAAAAGATGATGTGTGCATAAATTTCATAGAAACAAAGAATCAATTAGCTGATATATTTACCAAATCACTCCCTGAAGGTCATTTTTGCTTTCTCAAAAATAGTTTAAGTATCATACCGTTCAATATGTAACATAATTTTTTGACATATTCCAGTTTGCATATGCATTTATTCTTGGTATGTGTATTCTTTTGTGATCTTTTAATTCTTTCCAAATGTTAAAGATTTAGAATGTCTCACAAATTTAAGGAAACAAATAAATGCCTGTAAACTCTTTCTGATACAAATCTTTTTAAATATCTTTTGGGAGCAAAAATCAATCTAATTAATTGCCTTTAGAAAGATAAAAGATCTAGTTTTCTTCACAAAAACCCAAGCATTCCTCTCTTTCCTAGAAAAACTCCTCACCATGTTCATTCAAGAAAAAACCCTTCTTGTTATCCAAAATGGCAAAAAACTCATCCTGGTGATTTCTATCTCTCTCACTTCCCATGGCCAACAACCTAACATCAGCATCTCACAAACTCATAGACTATGCCTCTAACACCAAAGAATCTAACCCATCTGAGCACCACCATACAGTCTTCACTACAAACACACCCCTAACGAATGACAGATAACACCGCAAATAATGCCTACCTCACCAACTCTATCTTTTCCTCCTCAAAATCCATTCGCCTCTCATCTCTTGCTCGAAAAATCAACTGTGGTCGATCAATTGATCTCTCCAACATACTACCATTTCCCATCCATAACTAGGTTGACCAAATGGGGAAGAAATCATAGATGACAATTGATGAAACAACTTACCCATTTCTTGTTCGTCTTTTCTATGCTAATATAATTGTTGATGAAGGGACAAATCCTACTAATCTATCCATTTGCTCAAATGTTCTTGGAATTTGTATCTATCTTATTGTTGAGAAGATAAATCAATACTTAGGGTTTAATAATTCTAGGGTTCAATTCTTTACCTATGGTGAATGGTGTCACTTGGATTGTTTTGATCTTAATCATGTTAAAAAAAAAATTGGAATGGGAAATCCCTTGAACTTGCTGGTGGAGCTACTTTTAACATACTTTCCATTAACTATTTCTTTCTACATCGATTGATCATGCTGACAATTCTATCTGCCTCTTTCACTTGTGGGGATCACTCTACTGACATGAATCACTTTTCGTCTATATATGGTTGCCATAAGGTAAACTATTAACATTAGATTTATCATTTTTCATAATATGATATAAGCTCTTTGTCATTCCTCCAAAAATCTACCTTATGGCATGCTTCTTGCTTATCTTTTCCATCTTCAAAATATTTACTTTCCACACTCTTGGGTTGAAGAGCTAAATAAGGCAAAATTGTTGACTTGCCTAGCCTGAAAAAGATGAAAAACTAAATTGGTGAAAATGGGGTCTGGTTCAAGGGTACTTCAACATCTGCCACCATTCCCTCTGCTCCATGTCATTTCTGTAGATGTAACACTAGCAAGCAACTAGTCTACATCCTAGTGGAATCAATCTATGACTCTAAAGACTTCATCTCTAAATGCAAAAATAAATAGCTGGATGTTCCAACCAATAATGTTTTGACCTCTATTCAGGCTATTGCTACTACTATTGAAAAGCTGGACTACAAAATGTTAGAACTTGCAACCTTAGTGGATGATAACTTTCGTTGCTGCAAGATTAAGATTTCTAATCTTATTGAAGAGATCAAAGATCTTCGCTACTCTTTCCACAAAAGATCTCGTAGTCCTTAGCCTTTTTCTGATAAAGGGGAACATAGTGTTATTTGTCATTCTTAAGTACTATTTTAAACTAAAAATCCCTTGTTTTTGATATGTGGTGCTAAGCTTTCTGACAAGGAGAGACAATGATAGCCTATCTTAAACTTTATTTAGGGAAAGGTCCATTCTACTTTGAACTCTATGGTATCTATGGTTTTAAGTTTTTTAATAGGGGGAGATCATATTAGTAGTATGCTATCTTAACTATTTAAGCTTAATTATGTTTGTATTCTTAAGCACTTTTAATAGAAAATATCCTCTGTGATCTATGAAGACTTGTTTCTATTAGACAAGGGGAGAACATATTTAGCTAATATGTTGTGTGATCCTATACTTTGTTAATTTTGAAGAAAATAGCAAAATTTGGTTTCATCAAAAAGAGGGAGATTATTAGGATCCCCTCCAAATATAGTTTTCATTATGCCCATTTTGCATTGGTTAAAATTGTTTGGGATAATTATGTCAAGTGCAAATTTTATGGTAAATGACAGTTTGCAGCAAATTTGGAATTTCCCATCTAAAAGACACTTTATCTGTGGTAACTTACTGTTGCATCACTCATGGAATAAAATTAACTGGTGTGAAGGAAATCAAACTATCAATCTCATTTCAAGAAGATTTGCATTCAACTATATAAACGAAATGAAGGATGATGTAAAAGAACAAAGTTGTACTAAAAAATAAGGATTAATCCTTTGCTCTCAAATATTGCCTTTCTTGAATCTCCAAATGGGCTAGTTGAGTGCTTATTGCAGTTTGTGAGGTTTTGAGAAGTTAGCTCTACTTATTGTATTTATTTCTAGTTTATTTGGTTAATAAAGTACAGGTTAAAAATTTTAAGTCTTGTGGCTTAGGTAATGGAGTAGGCTTGCCAAATCACTATAAACACCTTGTTTCATTTTATTATCTTGTATCTTATTTTCTATTATCTTTAGAATTTCAATTATAACTAGAAGTTCCAATTTAATTTTTCTGATTGATTTATCGATTCCTTTGAGTCTATTTCCCTTTTGGGATCTTATACATTTACAATTAATTTGAAATAAACTTTCATGCTAAAGGAAAAGAAATGCTAAGCATAAAACTTCTTCAAGCTAGAAAAATTTCATGTTCTAAGGACACTTTTCTCATCCTAATACTATAATTTGTAGGCTTCTGCTTTTACTATCTTTAACTACCTTGTATGGGCCTTTACACCTCATATCAAACTATTATTTTGTTCTAGTGACTTCAACTTTCCTTATTACTAAGTCCCCTACTTGAAAGCTATACCACCTTACTCTAACATTATAAGTGCATTTGGTCACGCTTGTGGGAGCATTCTCCCTTATTTCTTTGAGAAGATCAAGATTCGTCTAAAGGCTTTCCTAGTTACGGGGCTACTAATAATTCTTTACTCTCTAGTTTACTTCATCTATCTCTATAAGCATGATTGCCTCAACTCCATAGACGAAGTTGAAAAGGAACTCTGTGGTTGTAAGGAGCTCTTCCATCCAAGCTCCTTTTATGTTATTTAACTTGGCCTTCAAGTACAAAATAATTATATAATTAATGACCTCAACATGGCCATTGGTCAAGGGATTCACCATTAACGAGAAAAATATCTTGACAACTAGTTTGTTGCACCAATCTCTAAGCTTAGTTCCAAAAAACTACGTCTGGTTATCCATCATCAACGATAAGGAATGCCAAATCTACACACTATATTCTTTTACAAGAACTTCATAACTTATTTTTTTGATATGTAGGCCAACAATTAGCTTTTCCCATTTAGAAATATTATCCATTGCAATGAGTACGAACCTTGTGTTGTCTAGAGATTAACAAAAAAGACCCCGTATATCTAGTCCCTACTACATGAAGGAGCATGTACAATCTAAAGTCTATATGGAGCACCAAGACAGTGAGTAAAGTTGGCATTTTTTTGGCACACTCAATATTGTAGCTTCCTTTAGTATGATACATTAGGAATCACCTTTGTGAGTACATTAAGGTGCCACATCCGAGTACGAATTTGCAACTTGGGTTTATTACCTTGAGTGGATAGCCAAGAGTGAATCTTGAACTACACAGTAATAAAAGGGGATGTATGACTTTGTAATTTCTTTTAAGCCTCTATTCAATACCATCGAGATTTGAGGATGCTTCTTAGCTGTTTCAATAGGGTTGAGGAGACTTAGGTTATGGAAGCTTAATGACATATTGCAAGACTTCTTCGGCTACAGCCTTGCAGAGGCATTCTCCATTGGCGCTAATAAATGTAGCATGGGACTTGCATAGCTATTTTTTCAACTTGTGCCAAATTTTCCATAAACTGGGGGGATGGGCATTGGACGTCTACTAAAGTTTAGCACTAAGTGCTAAGCTCTATTTTTTCCAATGTTCTCTCTCACAAAGACCACAGAGGTAATAACATCTCAGGCTCTGGATCTCATTTGCATTCTTAACATTTTGTAAGTAGTTTCTCATAGATTGTGTCAACAAAAACGAGTAAGCTTGGAAGCCCAACAAGTATTTTAAATATGTTTAAGATGCAAAATATTCAATAGTTCAAAAATAACTTATAACGACTTCTAATCGATATTACCATGTGACTATAATCCCCAAATTGGTTGACAATCTAAAATCCACCATAATGAAGCTTACAAAATATTCAAAACTAGTTTCGAGCCGACATATAATAAAGGTTCCACATCATATAGCAAAATTGTTATAGTTAGCATGGTTATGCAAAAAAATATTTTTACACATCTTAAGAATTAAAAAGTAATGCCCCACAATAAAGAATATTTTAAACCTTAAATATAAGTGGAATACTCAACCACAGATCTTAAAGTTAAGTGAAAAAGCACAACTTCAAGATCCTTCTCTACTTTTCTTCCTCTAATATTCTCTCAAGCCATAGAGCAAGTATCCCCTCATATATTTTTCAACATATATATAGCCTAATTTTGTAACTTATAATTTAATTTCCACTAACACATGATCAAAACACCACTACTCCCACTCTTAAGTAAAATGCACCTTTGCATATCCTTAGAGTAATATGATACAACTCCATGTTCCCAAGTACAGACACTACTATAATATGATTAAGACACCGCTACTTTTTATTCTTAAGTAAAATGCACCTCTATATTCTTGAATTAATAGGCTATCACTCCAGATTTCCAAGTAAAGATGAATTAAAATTTCATCATTCATTATTCCTAAATAAATATACACCTCTCCACATTTTAAATTAAGATGGCATCACTCCATATTCTTCCTTCCAACTTAAAAAATAATCATCATAATTAAAGGTTAAAATTACTAATTCCTACATTTAACACTCTATTGAATTAATTAATTAATTGATCAATTGATCAATCAATCAATCAATCAATCAATCAATAAATAAATAAATAAATTAATTAATTAATTTATTATTATTATTATTATTATTATTATTATTATTATTATTATTATTATTATTATTATCTTTCCTCCTTCAAAATACAATGTCCTCATCACAGTTGACACGATTTATATTAGTCATCAATCGTCGAGAATCTAGAGGTGACTCATATGAGTTCAAGAGGTGGCCCCACACGCATTGTACTTTACCCTGCATAGCACTTATCCCCTTTTATTCTGACTGGTGATTGGCTCTAATTCCATTTTGTCATGCCCCAACTCAACAAAGTAAAATAATTTTTGTATGCAAATTAAATTAATAAAAAGACTATAACTTGAAAGTTGTTTCTTGTCTCTTGACCTTGTTAATTCTCCTCTGCATTTGAAAATATTAACAAAAAAGTGAGCTCGAAAGCCCAACAAGTATTTTAAATATGTTTAAGATGCAAAATATTCAATAGTTTAAAATAACTTATAATGACTTATAATCAATATTACCATGTGACTGTAACCACAAGATTTGTGGACAATCTAGAAGCCATCACCATAGGTCACAAAATATTTGAAACTAGTTTTGAGCCAGCATATAACAAAGATTTCATATCACATAGATTCCACATCACATAGCAAAATTGTTATAGTCAGCATGGTTATGCAAAAGAAGAAATTTACACATCTTAATGATTAAAATGTAATTCCCATAATAAAAAATATTTTAAACCTTAAATATAAGTAAAATGATCACCCACTACTCTTTTAAAGTTAAGTAAGAAAGCAAAACTTCAAGATTCTTCTCCTCTTTTCTTCCTCTAATCTTCTCTCTTTTTCCTCTAATATTCTCTCAATCCATGAGGCAAGTATGTCCTCATATATTTTTCAATATATATAGCCTAATTTTGTAACTTATAATTTAATTTCCACTAGCATATGATCAAAACACCACTACTCCTATTCTTAAGTACAATGCACCTTTACATATTATTAAACTAAGATGATAGTACTCTATGTTACCAAGTAAAGACACCACTATTATATGATTGAGACACCACTACTCTTCTTTTTAAGTAAAATGCACCTCTATATATCCTTAAATTAATAGGCTATCACTCTATATTTCCAAGTAAAGATGCACCTATACATATTCTTGAATTCAAATTTCATCATTCCTTATTCTTAAATAAATATACACCTCTCCACATTCTTAAATTAAAATGTTACCACTCTATATTCTTCCAAGTCGAGTCCGAATCATTCGCGAATCGTTTCATTTCATTTATACCCTTACTCGGGAATAAAAAATGAAAACTATTAGTTTATCACTTTCTTTTTATTTTCACTCAAAGTATTTCTATTTTCATTTTCAAACTCTTTCTAAACCTACCCTATTATCCGATTATCACATCAATCCAATTCAAATTTGATTTAATATAAAGTACCTCATTATTATTTTAAAATTAATAAAATATATATTTTAAAAAATACTTTTTTTAAACTTAAAAAAAATATAAACTTACTGTCTTTTCCACTCTATACCAACTTTAATAATTACTTTCCAACAATTCAACCAAACACATTTCCATTTCTATTTCAAAATCATAAATACTTTTTTAATTTTTAGAAATAGCTGAAAATGAAAATTGATCTTGAAAATAAAACCAAACGAGCCATTAGTAGCCCATTTTAGTCAATTTTCTTGATTTTTTTTTATTTATATACCTCTAAAACCTTAGGAAGGTATATTATTAGAAATATCGGCCTTGCAGTTGACTAAAATCCTTCTAGCTAGTGAGAATTCTAGATCTTCACCAACGTTCTTGATTAGTATAGTATGAATTAGTTTTGTTCACCAATTATTGTTATCCCTCAAAAAAGTTGGTTAGGGTGAGGGAGGAGGGGGCCGGGAAATCAACGCCACTTTTGAAAGCACACTCTTAACAGTGAATGAAGTTTAGGATTATAAGCTGGTCGACTAACTTAAAATCAATATTATTAGTCTCCTTTAGTACCTTCTATACAGATCAAGTTAGCAATGGTCATTGGAGTTCGATCTAACATATAGTTCATATCATTTTTTTCTAGTAGTTAATAGTATATCGCTAACAATTCTATAGCTTAATTGGCAACGTTGCTCTGTCAGGTTGCTGAGCATCATGAGAAAGTGATTGGAACTGACATAAGTGAAGCTCAGTTAAAATATGCAAGGCCACATCCTCGAGCACGCTACCTCAACACGCCACAGTCCATGTCCGATGATGAACTAGTGGCTACACTTGGGGGCGATGATTTGGTCGATTCGATAGCAGTGGCTCAAGCAGTGCACTGGTTTGACCTGCCAAGATTCTACTCCGTCGCGACTTGCCTTCTCAGGAAGCCGGGAGGCATAATAGCCATCTGGGGCTACAAATATGTGGAGGTCGATCCTACTTTTGATGTTGTACAAAAGCATTGGTTTGAGACTACTCTGCCTTACTAGCATTCAAAGATTCAACGCATATACACCGACTACAAAAGGCTTCCGTTTCCTTTTGAGAGTGTGGGGTTGGGTTCTGAGGGGGATCCACTTCTTCTTGATATACCTAAGGAAGTGTCGTTCGAGGGTTATTTGGGGTTACTGAGGTCTTATTCTGCAGTAACAAGTGCAAAGGAACAGGGGGTGGATTTGCTGTCCCAAGAGGTGGTTAGAGAGCTGGAGGCTGCTTGCGGTGGTGCCAAGCTAGTCAGAGCCGTTGTCTACAAGGCATTTATGCTGGCTGGAAAAGTGAAGATTTAATTTTTCGTTTTGGAGATATGATGTTGAAATTGTTGTGATACGATGGATCTGGTTACTGCCTGAAATCTTGGCCAATATTCAGTTCTTACTTTGCACCTTGTCCCTGTTTATTTTTGTCAAATTACTTATTGTTTTATTGCACCACAATTTCGACCATGGATATGGATCATAGAGGATGTTGTCAGGATTTGATGATTTTCCTTACCTTACATTCTTTTAGTGATAATTTCACACATAAGTCTTGAAGTTGCTCCAATGATAGCTGTCTTTCAGTTAAAGTGTCAATTTGGGTGGGTTGGGAGGATTCAAGTTGGATTGAGATATGAATATAATATAAAAATACTAAACACGAATTTAACCAAACTCAATACTAAATCCAAAAAGCTCAACCCTAACCTAATCCATAAGAAATTAAGTTAAGTATCAGATCAACCAATAACTCAATAAACCTGACCCAACCCAGTCTATATATTTCATTTTTTATATTTACAAATTCAAATATGCATGTTTTAAACTTACATTAAAATTAATATTTAATTTCAAATTTCCAATCATTATCAATCAATAATTAGATCTAATCAATGTTCATTTAATAATTAGATCCAATTAATATTCAGACCAACATTAAATTATTAAATTAAGCACTGCCAAATGATAAAGAACTTAGGTCACTTAGCAAGAGGCTATGGTTGTGTTGGGTGGTGGTGGTTGTTATAGCAATAGTGGTGGCAAACTAGTATTGGTGGTGGAGGTTAAAGTTTTGTTTAGAGAAAGAGAATAGATCATTCTTTGGTTGAGAAGTTTGGTCCGTTTGGATAATTGAATTTGAATTTGAGTATTGAGCTTTTATTTTATAACTAGCAATTTTGATATACTCAATCCCATGCTAAAATTTTGGAGTATAAAACAAATAGAACGTTCATTTATTTTCTTATATGTTACTATAATGTTTAATATTTTTAATATATTTATTTAATTTTTATGAGTAGAAGAAAATAAAATAGAAGGAAAGTTAAAAAAAATAGTAAACAATGGAAAGAAAATTATAAAAAAAACAATTAACTTAATAATTATGAAGTTTAGAAAATAATAATGAAGATATTGTACGAAAATAAAAACATGCCAAGAAAGACTAGGGCTTTCTATATAATATATATTATTTTAATTATTTTCAGTTGGGTTAGATTGGATTAGGTTAGATTTATAAAGTTATTAGGTTATCAGTTTGTTTTTTTGAGGTTAAGTGTGTTGACTCAAAATCAACTCAATATTTTTTTTTTCCTTTAAATTGATTTTGGGTCCAATCCAATTTTACTTAAACCCAAAAATATCAAATCCAAACTCGATTTTTTTCAAATAAATTATGATTGAATTATTGGGTTGGATTGAATTTTGACACTTGTTATAGAGAACCTATCAACATAGGAAAAAATTGATTGTGACAAAGGTTGGAAGTGACAACAAAGTATATTGTGGAACTTTATAAAACGTTGATTAGGTAAGACCACATTATGAAATAGAAAATAAAATGGGGTCGATGATGTGAATTCTTAGTTGAAATAATAAATACAGTTGAATGTGAGTTGCCACCTTAGAAATGAACAGAAGGATTTGTCTTGAGAATAAAAGAAAATGTTTTCATTCTTCTCTTGGAAAGTATTCCCCCAATTTAAAACGAATAGGAAATGAGCTATAGAAAACACGGAAAAGGGATAAATTTCTATTGATTGTCAGTACTTTTAGAGTCGTCCTTCATGTGTTTTTGTGCTTTGTTTGTTTATTATTGTAACACCCCCTAAATTCTAAATTAGAAAAATTAAGTTTTAAAATTTATAAAAAAAAATTAGGGTTCAAAATGAAAATAGGAAAGGACTTAATTGTAAGAAACCTAAAGTTTTGGGGGTCACTTTATAAATAATTTGGGTCAATTGGATCAAAACGAGGCACTAACAAGTTGGGGACTTAATTGAAGCTGGGAGAAAAGTTTTGGGGCCAATCCATAATTCCAGAACAATCTATGTAAATAGCTAACCTCCCTCCCCCCACCCCCCTAATTTTATCAAATTTCCACATGCAAGCACCCCAATCCCCTCCAGCGTCGACAAAATTTGAAAATAACCACACCATTGCACTCCTCTTAGCTTAAGAATCATATCGGTACCAACATCTCATGGAGACAACCTGCGGAACGGTCAGAATGTGGGTAAGAAAATTCAGCACAATGGAAGGTAGCGGACGCATAATTTCTGTCAACTTTTGGAGGTGGGACATGGGCAGGTTTTAATGAGCTTGACTCAAAGAGCAACTTGGTAGCTTCAATTTTGCAAACGGACAGTGGCGGAGGAGAATTGCATGCAGTGGCAAGCGGCAGTGTTGGGCAACCTAGTTTGGTTTTCAAGCCAATTGAGCAGCAATTCAACGACATAACACAAAATTAACTTGGGGGTTTTAGTGAGTGCAGTGGGATGCTTCAATTGGTGGTGGCCGTGCACAACTCTAGCTGTAGTGGCTACGGCAGTCCAGAGACAGTAACTCTAGCTCATCGTGGTAATCGTATGCATGGTGTTTTGCTTGTAGCGAATTATCTCTGGAATTAAGCACTTTAGTAAAATTTGTTTGGCAATGAGGTTTGCTACCAATTGATTTTTGTTGTTCTTGTTGCCTTATGATTCCTTGTATTTTGATATGATTGGGAAAGAATGTGAATTAAATCGAGGCATTGGATATATGTAGTTCTACTTAGTGCGAAAGGGCCTAGATATGTTAAAATAAGCTTAACCATGGTTAATTAAGCTTAATAATGTAATTAAAATCCCAATTTTGTATAATGTTGCAAGGACCAAGTATCAATAGAAATTTAAGTAAATTCTTGAATTTTGACTAAATTGTTGATTATGAACTTAGACTGTTAATTCAGAAAATAATAACGTAAAGAAAACATTAGTGACCCAAAACAAATATACCCCTTAATACTATAGCAACATTAGCATAATTAGTATATTACCCTTGCAATATTTTTGGACTTAAGTCTCTAAATATTATGCTAATTGGAAAACACATAATACTAAGACATAAATGGGCTAATTATTGTTTAAAGAATACGATGCAAGCATTTTGGCATTAAATATGTTCTATTAGAATAGGTGATGAGGAGTTAGGGTCTACAAGGCCATAGGATGAGGATAACACTTTTTGTGGAATTTAAGGTAAGGTATAGCATTTTTTTTTTCTGGGAAGTGATGATCTTCACTGTTTAAATTCTCTATGTCTATTTGTCTGAACTTGATTATGCTCTTTTTGGTGCCCAAAACTTCTTTTATCTCATTAGTTTTCTATCTCATATACCCCACAACCTTGCTAGCTAACCCAATGATTATTCCCAGTTTCTTGTGAATATGTTATTTAAAATGGTCATGCCGACTAGCTTCATTTCATGCTCCTAGTTAAATCATTCTGCATGTTATTCATATGGCTTACCAGCCAATGTTTTTTGGATTGTACTGTTATGTTCAATATGACATACTTGTTTCTAATCAGTTATTTTGAAATATGGTTTACTGTTCGCATTATGTTATGTTACCTATGGGGATGCCCTCGAAAAGTTTGTTAACCATAGGGATGCTACAAAAGGTTGGCCCATGACTAGGTTCAAAAAGATGGATAGGCGAAACAAACCAACGATGACAGTTTCCCCGCTAGCATCCACTCATAACCCTGACTTGTCTATAGTTGGAGGTAACTATCTGCAGGTGATGGGACCTGGCATATGGCCGATCATGCCATATGTTATGTTATTACCTACTGAGCCTAGTGCTAGGGTAACAGAGTGATAAGGGAAACTCATTTGTGCTATATTTGTATCCTATTAGACTTGATATGTTATGTTCTAGAAGCAATAAGGTTGGGTTTGACAACAGCCTGTTATGTTGTATCATTGCATCATGTCACTACTATTGCATATCTTGTTTACCTGAGTCCCTCTTATCATTACTTTGTTTATTGCTAGTCTTACTTTTAGTAGTTTTTTCTTAACTACTTATCATATTCTCTCCTCACTAAGTTCTTAAGAATTATCCCTTTCTACTATTTCTTATTTCCCTCCTAGATAGGGTCTTATGGAATATAAAGGTTTAAGATATGGTCAAGTGATGGCATGTGTGTTTTGTAATAGTATAGCATTATGTATTTAAAGACTTAGATTTGGCTTGTCTCTAACTTGTATTTATCTAACTTTGGGTATGTATGTACGTATATGTCTATGAACTTATTTGGGATGCCCTAACTCCTATGGTTAAACTTTTGGGTTGATATGTAAATAGTTAAGTAAGTCTGACCTTGTCTTTTGATATATACATATCTATATGCTTTGTGTTAGTCCTTTAGTTTACCTTCACTGCTATCTTTTGTGGTTATTCGTTGGATTTTGGTATCTTTAAGTTTAGTTTTGAGATTATGCTTTAAGTTTGAAGAGGTAGCATCTTAGTTTAGGCCTTACTCGTGGCTGGGGTGCTATAATTATACTTGATGATGTCCTCTCAATCCTTCTATCTGAGCTGACCTATACTCAAGATGAACCTTTGTTGCTCTACTCTGTTGATGAGATAAATATCAAGCTAGCATAGTAAAGGTCAAGCTAGAATTGTGTGCTGCTAAGTCTCATTAATTAATGCTAATTCAACATTTTGCAAGGCCCTTGGAAGGGAGTCCAAGCTATAATTGGGCACTGGAGCAAAAGGTCGAGCTAAAAGTGCATGAAGAAAGGTGTCCAGATTTATCAAACCCAGAGTTGCAAAAGGCCAATGGAACATCAAAATATGATATGTATTTGTTGAGATAATGATAGATAGTGGTTTACATAATAGAGAGAGTGGGCAGTTCAGTCCTGGGAATGGATTCTTTCACATATTTAAGGCACAATGTAATATAAAATAGAGGAGATTGACTAGTTTCCAAAAAGGATTAAAGTGATTTTCTCTTGTTTTGTGTTTCTCATTGGTGCAAAAATTTTATTTTACATCAATTGGCGACATCTGTGGCAAGCTTTAAGTTAAGGTGTGAGAAGATGAGTGAATCAGGGAGAAATATGGAAGGTAAGATGTTAATGGTACCTTAGATTAAGCAAATCAAAGCTCTAGCACCTGAAGGTTTGTCAATCATCCTAATGGTAGCTACTCCACCAAAAAGAAGAATGTTACCAACACTTCCTCCTACCTTACGGCCTATGATAGATGAATAGTGGAGCTAATAGTTTTATGTAGTTAACTTCATCATGGCCATCCAGAAGTTGGGAATGGGGCAAACTATGTTTCCCACCATTCGACCTTAGAAAGGTAATAGAGGAAGAACAAATAGCTAAAAGTCAGGTGTCACTCCTTATCAAATAAAAGGATAGAAAAAAATTGTAGCTGGTGTTGCTTTAGAAATAGAGAATGTGCGGAGGGAATTAAGAGAGATGAAAAAGAAATAGATTGGGGAAGAAAAAGAAAGTGTGAAGGCATTACCCTTTAGGGATTCAATCTTACTTGACCCCTCCCCAGACAACCATAAGTTATTCTCTATGCAAAAAAACATTGGAGGTTCTAATCCTACTAACCACCTAGGTGATTTTGAGAAGTTAGCCTTGTTGTATTGGTTTTCAAATAGAGTATAGTGCTAGACGTTCTTAACTACTCTTGGAGGAAATGCTCAAAGATGGTTTAGGCAACTACTCTTGTGCTCTATACACATCTTTGAGGATTTTCTCACAAATTTTTTGCATTAAATCACCAGTAATTAATAATACCATAAAGTGTCCAAAGCTTACCTTCCTTCTGATAAGGAGAAAATGAGGCGCTGAGAGGTTTTGTTAAGAGATTCACTACAGTTGTCTTGGAAGCCTCTTCTACTACCCTAGAGGTATTGGCCAGCACTTTTACGCAGACACTTAGGCTAAATTCATTTTTTATATCTTTAAGTCAGAGGCCAACTGATAGCTATGACAAATTGCTATGCTGGGAAAAAATATAAATTCATAAAGGAGAGGCATATGAAGCTAAGGAAAAGGAGTTGGGAAAACAGTGTAGGAACAAGAAGGATGATATTAATGCAGCAAAATGGCCTAAGCAAGATAAAAGAGCTCTGCAACCTCAACCAGCCCAATTTGTTCCTAAACTTGATCATTATACCACTTTGAGAATGCCAAGAGAATAGGTGATACAAGTAATTGAGCATAGAAATCTATTATGATGGCCACACTCTTCCAAGGACCCCCAGCATCCTAGGTTAGACAAATATTGCCACTTTTATAATAAGTACAAACATTTGATTGAGGAGTGCAAACATTTCATGTAGGAGTTGGAAAAACTAGTTAGAGAAGAGTACTTAAAAGAGTTTCTACAAGTCCCACATACAAACGCGAGAGATAGTCAATCTAGTAAACTTAAGTATTGGAAACAACTAAGAGGGTAGGATAGAGGCGGAACAGGATATAAGAAAAGATCTCTTGGTTAAATGAGTAATGTATAAGATCTCAGGAGAACTTACTCAAGCTCAGAAAGCTTAAGCTTGAGCTTGGGCTTTAGTCTAACAAAAGAATAAAGAAGTGGCAATGGTTAACATAAACAAGCATATGCCTATAATCTAATTTAGGCCGGAAGACCTAAAAATAATCCAATTGCCACACCAAGATGCCTTGGTCATAATAGCTTCTATAGTCAATAATGAAGTAACTCAAATTTTCGTAGATAGCGGCATTTTAGTTGATATCATGTTCTTGGATGCTTTCAGGCAAATAGAGCTAGGTAATACCACCTTGGAATAAAGACAACACTATTTAGGCTTGCTAGAGAAGTAGTACATCTACTAGGATAGATCACTTTGCTAGTTACTTTGGGCTTTGGGATGCACCACAAAACTTATATGGTAAATTTCCTAATTATCTATGCCCTTTCCACCTGTAATGTTATATTTGGTAGAACCTATTACTATTCTTTGAAGTAGTAACTTCGCTTTATCATGTGAAGATAAAGCACATGGTTGGGAACCTAGTAGGGGAACTGGTAGGAGACGAGTATACCTTAAAGAAGTGCTATGTAGATGCGGTGAGAAAAAAGAATCAAAAGATAGATGAGGTGGTTCACCAATAAAGACAAGGAAACTCTATCATACCCCAGCCAACCGAGCAACAAGTTTACCTCAAGTCTATAAGAGAGCTTATAACCATAGTGTTTGTGCTTGGGGATCTGAGGGAAAAAAAAACCTACACACCTTAGATCGCACCTTGATGAGAATCAATTAAACTTACTCACCCAAGTATTGGGGGATTATCTGGATGTTTTTGCCTTCTCTATAAAAGACTTGACTGGGATTGATCTAAGTATAGCTAAGCATAAACTCAACATAGATCCTCTAGCCAAGCCAGTAAGGTAGAAGAAATGAGATTTTGGGTCAAAGAAAGACCTCATCATACAGAAGGAGATTAAAGAGCTATTAGATGCTGCACATAGTTAAGATTTAATTTCCAAAGTAAATATCCAATGTTGTTTTAGTCCCCAAACACATTAACTAGTGGAGAGTGAGCTTGCTCCAAGGACTTCTGTCTATTGGCACGAATTGACCAACTAATATAGTCCACATTGAGATATGAGTTACTTAGTATGGCGGACGCCTTGCAAGGATACCATCAAATCTTTTTTCATTTAAAGGATCGTAAAAGATAAAGTTTCATCACTTCCAAAGGTACTTACTGCTACTTAGTTATGTTTTCTTGGCCTAAAAAATGCAGGAGATACCTATCAGCTATTAGTGGATCGTATGTTTAAAATTCAAATTGAAAGAAATGTAAAAGTTTACACTGATGATATATGGGTGAAGAGTACCTGCCGAGCTAATCATATGGAAGACCTAGGGGAGACTTTTGAAACTCTAAAGAGATATGGTATGAAACTCAATCCTCACAGATGTGCCTTTAGAGTGACAGGAGGAAAATTTTTAGGTTACTTAGTCACAAAGAAGAGAATAGAAGCTAACCCCAAAAAGATACATGCTATCTTAGATATGTGATCCCCTTATTTCAAAGAAGTGCAAACGTTAAGAGGATATATTGCAGCTTTGCAGAAGTTCATATCTTACACAGTGGATAAAAGCTTACCTTTCTTTGGAATTTTATGGAAAGCCAAGAAGTTCGAGTGGGGAGATAAGGTGTAGAAGGCCTTTGAGGAGCTCAAAGCCTACTTAGTAGGATTACCATTGTTAATTAAACCTCCACCCAGTGAGATCCTTTTTCTTTACTTAGCAATTTCTAAACAAGCAATAAGCTCAATTCTAGTGAAGGAGGAAAAATTAGTTCAAAAACCTATCTACTATGTAAGCAAGCTACTGCATGCAGTCGAGCTGCGATTTCTCAAGATAGAAAAACTAGCCTTAGCATTGGTGATCACAGCTCAAAGATTGAGGCCCTGCTTTTTATTGCACACGGTTATAGTTAATACTAAATAGCCACTTAAATGGAACCCCGAAAGATAAATGTGGTCGAAAGATTGATCAAGTGGTTACTAAAGTTGGGAGAATATGACATACTATATATGCCTATAAAAGCTATCAAGTCATAATCCCTAGTAGACTTTATGGTGGATGCTACTGAAGAAAATGATGTGGTGTGGTCAGTGTATATAGATGGATCCTCAAGGCTGAATGGTAGTAGAGCAGAAATTGTATTTACCAACCTTAGAAAAAGACGAGCTAAAATTTACAATCAGGCTTTATTTCAAAACTTCTAATAATGAGGTTAAGTAAACTGCTCTAATTATTGGCATTAAGATCACAGTCAAACAAAGGTAAATAAGTGTAAGTCTACACAGATTCTTAGTTGGTGGCAAAGTAAATAGAAGGACATTATGAAGTTAAAGAGTAGCGCATGGAGTATTACCTAAAATAAGTAGAGCAATTGAGAAGTTAATTGATTAAGCTACAGATAATTCAGGCTCCCAGAGAAGAGAACTCCTTAGCTAACCTCCTGGCGAAACTAGGAAGTTCTTTGAGAGAATCCAAGACCTGTTTAGTGATAGTTCAAAAGTTGGACAGAGAGGGGTCAGAGTTAAATGCTCTTCTGATAGAGAAAGAGCTGGATTGAAGAATCCCTATTCTCAAATACTTTAGAGGAGAAATCCTAAATACTGATAACAAACTAAGTTTGTGGGCAACTTGGTTCACCATCAAGGATGGTTTGCTTTACAAAAGAGCTTTCTCTTAGCCACTATTAAGATGCTTGTCACCTCAGGAAGGTGAATATGTACTAAGAAAGATACATAAAGGTAGTTGTGGAAATGACCTTAGAGGGATGGCATTAGTTGCAAAGGTTTGCAAAGTGGGATACTTTTGGCCAACTATCGGGGGTTGATGTTGGAACACTAGTTTGAAAATGTGAAAAATGTCAGAAAAATACCCAAGTTAGCCACATCCCTACCGATCCCTTGCATACCATGAACTCTCCCTGAGTACTCCGCAACTTAGTTTCAAACAATGGAAAGTAATTTCAAGTAGCCAAGGTATGAGCTTTGTACAGAGTATTAACACCCCATTATATTAATTTAATATCATATTTAGGACTTCACAAATAATTTTCTTCTTTAAAAATTTGTAATTCTCTTGCATATTGATGAAAATTTGGAATTGCAAAAGTATAAGTAGAGAAATTACAAAAAGGGATAAATTGGCACCAGTTGGTAGGTATGCAAATAGGATGACACCTTATGATCTAATCAAGGATGGACAGAAGAGTCTTTTTATTTATTTGAGTTATATTCTAATTAGAAGACTCTTTTAATCAGTTATAAATAAGTCGTTCAGATATTTAGTTAAGGGATGATATTTGGATTTTCTATTTTGGACATTAGAAGTATCGTGAGAATTCAGGATTTGAAATAAGACAAAGTGGAGATCAAATTTGTCCAGGAATAGAGTTTCTTCTTCTCCCTTTGATTTTCTTTTTAATTTTGGATTTGAGATAATGTTTCATTTTATTCATGTTTTGCTTGACAATTCAATTATGAACTAATTCATTATTCTAGGATTATGATTGACTCTTTTGAATAAATTGATGCATGATTTTCTTCCATGAAATTAGTAGCACTTCAAGTTATTTTTTCTATTGTGTGCTTTTTCTATTTGATTGTTTGATCAATAGTTAAGTACATTTTAAACCCTAAAGGAGTCTTGAAAAAGAAAATCTAGGGATAGATTGGCAATAGAAGAATTTAGAATTAATTGCTTAAATTGATGAATTAATTAATTTGTGAGTAGAATAGGAATATACCTATATGCCCTATGTAGTTAGTTGAGTGGTACAACCTTATCCATAATTTAGTTAATTCATACAGAAATATAGTGAATTGAATAAATTAGGGATTTGATTGTGAGTAATTTGAAAAAACCCCGTAATTGCATAAGACTCAAGACTAATAACATGTTATTAATTTCATAGGGAGAAAATTATGTAATCAACTCATTCGATTGGTGAAATTATAATTCTAAACTTCTATGTCCTAATAGAAATCTTGATCAATACGCTTTTTCTTATTTTCATTTTCTTAGTTTTAATTCCTACATAATTTATTTTTGTTTGAATAAAACAACTATGTGATAAATTAGTAATTAGTAGCGAATAATTTAGTTCCTTGTAGGATCGACACTTTTTTCATCACTTTATTACTTGTTGCGACACTTACACTTAAGTAATTGTCTGCATTGATCGTTTTGTACACTAATAAGTTTTTGGCTCCATTGCCAAGGAACTAAAATTATTTTGGTTATGCTAATATTAATTTTAAGCACCTAGTTTCAATTCATACCTTTTTCTTATTTTATTTTATTTTATTTATTATTATTTTTTAATTTTAGAGATCTTTGCAATTATATGCAGGATAATCAAGAGTCAAAATTAGTACCGTTTGATCCAAAAATTGAGAGAATTTTCCAAAGATGTAGATGACAATTTCGGTGAGCAAACAATGATATTGCAGAAATGACAGAGGAACATGGATATTTGGGTGGCTATGTTATCCCACAAATTCAAGGCTATCACACAAAAATCACCAGATTAGCTGTTCATGCGAATAATTCTAAAATCAAGCTAGCCATCGTTTAGATGATACATAATTTAGTATAATTTAGGGATTTTCCAACAGAAGATCCAAATGCTCATTTGGATAGTTTTTTGGAGATTTGTGACACCTTTAATTATAATGGAGATTTTGATGATGCAATTCAATTTGAGTTGTTCTCATCCTCACTAAGGGACAAAGCAAAGAGTTGATTAGCATCCTTACCATTGGGGTCTATTATCGCATGGGAGGATGTAGCACAGAGATTCTTGGCTAAGTTTTTTCCACCATCATGAATAGTCAAGTTAAGGAATGAGATTACTTCTTTTGTCTAATTCAATCAGAAAATATTTTATGAGGCATGGAAAAGAAATAAGGAGATTCTTAGAAAATGCTTTCATCATGGATTGAAAAAGTAGCTTTAAGTTCAAATTTTCTACAATGGATTATCCACTCAAACCAAAGGAATAGTTGATGCTGTTGTAGGAGGTACATTTATGCGAAAGAAGATTGGGAATATATTTAAGTTATTTGAAGAGATGGTAGCAAATAGTTATCAATGGCAAACTGAGAGATTAACTCAACTAAAGAAAGTTGCTGGAATTTATAAGGTAAATACTACTACATCTTTAACTACACAGTTAAAAACTTTAATGAAGAAGGTGGATACATTTGCAAGTATTATAACTCAACCAGTGCAATAAGTTCAAGCAGTTAAGAGCCAATTTATTACTTGCAATATTTGCAAGGATGTACATTTGAGTGATCAATGTCAGCATGCTTTAGAATCAATGCAGTTTGTTGGGAACTTCGACATGAATCAAAACAATCCATATTCAAATACTTAGGCCATGTTTGATATGGAATATAGTTTACATAAAGGCTATTGTGATAGTGAAGATAAGGAGAGACTAGATAATTTGATGTCATGTTTGATTGTGGAGACTGTGATACACACACACATATATATATATAAGCCAACACTTGAATCTCATATAATTGCCACTTGTGTTTGACACAACATGCAATTTTACTTTTTACAATTTTGCCCTTTAAATGACGTTAAAGACATAAAACCAAAAACAAAATCCCTTTTCCTCTCTATTCACATGTTGTTCCACTACAATAAGTCTTGTTTTTCTTGTTCTCATGCATTTAGGAGCCATCAAAAGAAAGCAAAACATAATTGTTCACTCATAATTGTTTATTAATCAACTAATATTTAAAGTGTTTCATATGTAATCCATTATAAAATTTTCTAGTTTTTCATCATATTGGGACAAGCACAATTACTAATCTCAACCATAGCAGATGTTGTAGGAAGCAGGCAACTATTTCTATCCACCACATATGATGGCGATGGCTTAATGAATGAGGAAAATTTCATGCTATTATCACAAAAACTAGAGAGAAACACTAATGAAGATCATGATATGAAGCCCATCAGTAGCATCGCTGACTTTGCCAAAGAATTTTTTGTTGAATCAAAGAAGCTATGGTACCTTATTAGTTCGGCCATCAAAATACATAAGGTGAAAATATAATTATCGACTGGAGAGATTACAAGACGACTACGGACATTAAAGAATTATGCCTCTTTAAGCTCTTAATGGATTAGTATCTTTGATTAGGGCTTTAACCGTGCAGGATACAAGGTGAAAAGGGAAAGCAATAGATATGAATGATTTTAATTTCATCTCTGTATTGGGTTGTTGTTGAAGAAGTAATGAGAAGGGTAAAATCATAATATTACCACCAATTCGATGGGCTTTGCTGTAAAATTACATTAATAAAACTTAGTTAGGGAGGTGCTATTGACACTACATGAATGTTGCTTGGTAGTTTCTAATGTATCGGGCTGGGCATATTATACATGTCAGCCCACAGTTTCTATCTCACGTATCAAACACTTAATTAGCCCATATTACTCCCCACAATTGCCCCTAATAATGGGCATCAAACATGGTCTTATAATCCTGGATAGAGACAACACCCTAATATTTCATAGAGTAATAACCAAAGACAAACATCAGCTCCTAAGCCACTGCTACTGCCACTACCACCACTGGGCTTCCAACAACAAACAAAGCCACTAACTCAAGAAAAGAAGCCATTAATAAAAGAGATGTTTATGTAGTTCATGGAAAAAAATGAGGTAGCAATTCAAAGTTAATCAGCTTCAATTAGAACATTAGAAACATAAATAGGCTAGCTAGCCAGTGCATCAAGTATGAGACAACAAGGAACTTTGGCAAGTGATGTAGAGATAAATCCTAAATGAGAAGGCAAGGAACATTGCAATGTCATTTCTTAAAGGAATGGTAAAGAGTTGCAAGAATTTTATATAAGGTCCCTCAATCTTCAGAGGAATTAAAAGAAGAATAACCAATTGACAAGGGAAAGGATGAGAAGCAAAAAATTGAAGAAGTTAATCCTATTTGACCACCTCCACGCTTTACTCAAAAGATTAAAAAGCAAAAGTTGGACAAACAATTTCAACAAATTTTGGAGGTTTTCAAGAAACTCCACATAAATATTCTGTTTGCTGAAGCCTTAGAACAAATGCCAAGTTATGTGAAATTCATGAAAGTTATTTTATCTAAGAAAAGCAATTGAGTGAATTTGAAATAAGGGCTCTCATAGAGGAATACATTGTAATCATTCAAAAAAAGTTGCCCCTAAAGCTCAAGGATCCTAGAAGTTTCACCAAACCATGCAAAACTAGCACTAAATTTTCTAGAAATGTACTATGCGATTTAGGGGTAAGTATAAATTTAATACCACATTTCATCTACTAGTGACTTAAATTGGGAGAAATCAAGCCAACTACTGTAACCGTAAAACTTGTAGATAAAACATTCACATGTTCTAAGGGAATAATTGAAAATGTATTGGTAAAAATTGATAAACTTATTTTTTGTGTAGATTTTATTGCATTAGACATTGAGAAGGATACTAAAGTGCTAATCATCCATGAGAGATCATTTTTGGCCACAAGTAGGACTATCATAGATGTACAAAAAGGTGAAATAACCATGAGGGTCCAAGATAAAAAGGTAACTTTTTATGTGTTTAAAGCATTTGATTTCCCTAAGGACATTGACAAATGTTTTGCAATTAGTGTGGCAAATAAACAAGCCAAGTTATATAAAGAAGAGGTTGAATATTGGAGTGATCGAAAAATTTTGAAAGACCAATTACAGCTAGGTGAATGGTTTCTATTCTACGCTCCTATTTTAAGTGGTTATCTAGAAAGCTAAAATCACAATGGTTGAAGTCATTTTGCACCATTGAAGGAGTTGGAAGAAATTAGTTCAAGAAGGATTTTTAAGGTGAATTGGAAAAAAATCAAACACTATTGGCAAGGTGATTTGATCATCAACAATCCATAACCATGTTAACCAACATGAAGTAAAGTCTGAAAGTCAAGACAAAGACTATAAATCAAGCACTTATTGGGAGACAACCCAAATTTTAATTGCTTTTTTATTTTTAGTATCTATTTTTTTGTGTTGGTATTTGTTTAATAATTTTTTTATATTTATTTGGTGTTTTTGTGGGGGTTTAGAAGGAGAAAAAATTGAAAATTTGAAAAATAAAGGGTAGTGTTTGGCATGCTAGGTCACAAGACAAATGCACCTTAGCGCATAATGAGATTGTCTATTGTGAGTTGTGCTAAGGCGCAAGCAACCAGCACCCCAGCGCAACAATTTTTATTTTAAAAAATAGAAAAGGAATCATTCTAAATGAAGAAAAAAAAAAGTAGCAATTTGCCCTTACCTCGTGCTACCCCCTCCCCCAGCCAACCAATCTCTCTCTATCTCTATACATATTTTTCCTTTTTTTTCTTTTTCTTTTTCTTTCTTTTCCTTTTTATTTTTCTCTACTCCTCTCATTGATTTTTGTTTTCTCACAAAAACCCATCCACACCATCATCTTCATTACTCTTTCTTTAGAATATTTTAATCAGGGCTATAAATGGATATTCAAAAATTTATTTACCATTCACATTCGTATCCATTTATATAAAATTATCTACATCTATTTAAAGTGGATATTATTCATATTTGATTAGTAGATATCTGATTATAAATGGATATGGATATGGTAAATGCATACCCGATTCGTTTAATATTCACTTCGAATGCATATTTATTAAATAATTATTATTTATATTTTTTTTAATAAAAATCTCATAATCTATATATATAATTATAATTGAAGAATTGAAAAAAAAGAATAAATTTAAAAAATTATTATAATATAGAGAAAAAAATTAAAGAATAAAGTTAATCAACCCAATTATTATTAGTTGACTTTATAACTAATATACTTAAATGCCATTATTATTATTAAGTACTAATAATCAATTATAAAGTCAATTATTGATTAGAAATGATGCTATTTGTTTGATTATTTTCCTTTTAATAAAATTATATAGTTCCTTTTATTTATTAAAATACGTATTTGTTATAAGTTTACATGTTTACGTATTTGGATATTTGTAAATAGATATTTAAATATTTATCATTGAATATGAATATAAAAAAATAATTCAAATACGGATAAATATAATAAAATATGAATAAATTTGAATAATAATAATAATCAGATAGGGATATATCTGAATTTGATCAATATTCAATGGATACAAATTCAGATATTATTTTTTAATATCCGTCAAATCCGTATTTGTATTCAAATATTTAAAATGTTAAATAGATACGAATATAGAAAAAAAGTATCCGATCCATTTAATATCCGTTTACACCCCTAATTTTAATATATTAGTATTTTAGATTGATTTAAATTCCTAGATTTTTTTAGGAAGGCCTATTTTATTGATTTGAGAGATTGGAATTAGTTAGATTATTTATTGAATAATTTATATTGAGTGGTTGTTTATTTGAGATTTTGTTATAAATAATTGATTGATTGTTGGAGCGAAGTGGTGGATATTTAGATGTCAATAGAATTAATGTTTTGGATATTGATTGATGGATTAAAAATTCTTGATTTTCTTTTAGGTATTATTGGGAGTAATTTTGTTTGGAGATAATTCTCACCACCACCACGTCTCTACTTTTATTACAAAATTCCACCCCGGAGATCAAGAATGATAATGACGTCATTGATTGATCAAGGTGTAATTTCTTTCCATTCTTTTTCTTTTCTTTACTTTTATATTTATCATTATTCATATTGGTATCTCTTATTTTCTTTTTATTTTCTGTGTTCTTTGTCATGATAGTGTAGCTGCTTTGAGGGCAAAGTACCCATCAAGTTTGGGGGATGCTCTGTGAGTTAGTTCTTAGTCCATTGTTTTTCTTAGTTTTTTATTATTTTGGTATAATTAAGGTTTAGTAATTGAGTCAATGTCCTGCATGTACAAAAATTAATCTTCTTGATCAATGAAGATTTTACTTCTTTAATTCTATGTTTCATGGAAAATTATAATTGTGTGATGATGGAATTGTTTACTTTGAGTAGAAACAATGCTACGATGAAATTCCCTATTTTTGAGCACTCATTTTCTTATTTTTAGGTATTGGTTTGATTTATAAGACATTTATGCATGAGTAATATAGAAAATACTTTAAACTATAGAATTTGTTTGATTTCCTATAGAGGGAAATCTTAAAAAACACTCAAATAAGGGGAATGACTTGGGATATTTTTGATCCGTTTGAGCCTTTCAAACCTATCAAATGATATTATATCCCTAGAGCCTATTTTAAAGTATTGTTTTTTTGTTTCTTTTGGCAACTAACTTAACAGCCAGCCTAAACACATGATTCCACCAAATAAATTCCACAATTACTTGTTAGATAAGAACAAATAGTATAGTGCCCATGAGTTTGATTAAAGGTGTAAACGGATATTAAACAAATCGAATATACTGTTTTCATATTCATATCCATTTAACTTTTCAAACATTCAGATACGAATATAGATTTGACAGATATTTAAAAATGATATATGAATTCATATTCATTGGATATCGGTCGAATTTGAATCTATTCATATTCGATTATAATTATTCAGATTTATTCATATTTCATAAAACTTATCCATATTCGAATTTTTTATTATATTCATACTCAATAATAACTATTTATATATCTATTTACATGTATCCTAATATGTGAATTTATGAACCTATAATAAATACATATTTTAATTAATAGAAGGAACTATATAATTTCATCAAAAAGAAAGCAATCAAATGAATAGCATAATTTTTAGAGTTAATTACATTAAACCTCCCAATCTATGGCCCTCGTTGCACATTGCCTCCTAACCGTTGTCGATGTGCAATTTTACCTCTTGAACTAATTAAAATATTCATCAATACCACATTTTGCACTATTCCAGTGAAATCTGACAAAAATATTCTGTTGCCTTCAGCCCACATGTCGAATGTTCATTGATTACATTCCACCGGAATAGTGCAAAGGTGGTATTGGTGAATATTTTCATTAGTTCGGGGGGTAAAATTGTACATTAACAATGGTTGGGGGGCAATATACAACGAGGGCTATAGGTTGGGGGTTTAATGCAATTATTCCTAATTTTTAATTAATAATTAACTTTATAATTGATTATTAATACTTATTAATAATGATAATGGTAGTTAAGTATACTAATTATAAAGTAAACTAACAATAATTACGATGATTAATTTTATTTTTTAATTTTTTTCGCTATATTACAATAATTTTTTAAATTTATTCTTTTTTCTACCAAATTCTTCTATTATAATTAATATATATATACATAAATGGATTATAAATGGAATATAAGATTATAAGACTTTTATTAAAAAATATAAATATTGTATTATTTAATAAACATATATTCGGAATGGATATTAAATGGATTGAATACATATTTACCATATCCGTATCCATTTATAAGAGAATATGGATAATATTTGCTTTAAATGGATGTGGACAAATTTTGTATAAATAGATATAAATGTGAATAGTGAATGAATTTTTGAATATCTATTTACAACCCTAACTTTAATCTTCTTCGCCCCCTCCCCCCAAAAAAAGGGTGAAGAAAAGGCCTCATGCCAAAAACAAGAAAAATGAAAAAAACAAGGGAAAAAAAGTGCATAGTGGCATGAGCACCTAGAAAAAAAATGAAAACAAATCTAAAAAAAGGGGAGAAAAAAAATTAAGAAGTATTGTTCAATAAATTTGGGAGAGTATTAAAAAGTAATGATAAACAAGTGTTATAGGTATTGAGTTAGTATTATCCACATCTTTCCTACCTTTACCTAGGCCTACATTACAAGCTCTGAAAGTCCTAAACGATCTTTTATTGAGTGTATTCTGCATTAATGGAGATAAAGATGAAAAGCAAACCTATGAAGTATTAGAGTAGAGTTTTGTACTTGTACACAAATTACTATGAATTGCCAATAACTACATATAAAAAAGTCACACACATACACGGGGGATTTATTTGAACATTTATCTGTTTATATGTGCATAGGTGAAATTAGATCACAATTGTGGTTGGCTATGAGCATAGCTTTGAAGTAGTTATGAGAGTAACAAATAGAAGTAACATTTTTGTACATGTGTTTTAGGATTGATTTGTTTTTCTTAGAATGTCTTGAAGTCTTTTTTTTGTTGCTCAAGGGCAAGCAATACATTAAGTTTGGGGGTGTTTGCTATGTCCTCATTAGTATTAATTTTATTATCATATTTAGGACTTAACAAATAATTTTCTTGTTTAAAACATTATAATTCCCTTGCTTATTGATGAAATTTTGGAATTTTCTTGTTTAAAACATTATAATTCCCTGGCTTATTGATGAAAATTTGGAATTGCAAGAACACAAGTGGAGAAATTACAAAAAGGGATAAATTGGCACAAGTTGACGAGAATGCTGACATGATCTAAGCAAGGATAGGTAGAAGAGTCTTTTCATTTATTCGAGTTCTATTCTAATTAGAAGATTCTTTTAACTAGTTATAAATTAGCCTTCCTAACACTTAGTTATGGAATTAGATTTGAATTTTCTATTTTGGAGATTAGAAGTATAACGAGAATTTAGGATTCGGAGGAGGACAAAGTGGAGATTAGATTCGTCTAGGAATAGAGTTTTGTCTATTTCATTTGTTTTTTTTTTTTTTTTTTTTTTTTTTTGACAATTCAATCGTGAACTAATTCATTATTCTAGGATTATGATGGGATTCTTTTGAATTGATAGATGCATGATTTTCTTTCATCAAATTAGTAACACTTTAAGTTATTTATTCTAATGAGTGCTTTTTTTATTTGATTATTTGATCAACAATCAAGTATATTTTTAAACCTTAAAGGAGTCTTGAAAAAGAAAATCTAGGGATTGATTGACAATAGAAGAACTTAGGATTAATTGTTCAAATTGATAAATTAATTTGTGAGTAAGGTAGGAATGTAACTGCTTGCCCTAGGTAGTTAGTTGAGTGGAACAACTTTATCCATAATTTAGTTAATTCACATAGGAATATAGCAAATTAAATAAATTAGGGATTTAATTGTGTTAATTCAGAAGAATCCCATAATTGCATAAAACTCAAAATTAATGACATTTTATTAATTTCATAGGGAGAAAATTATGTAATCAACTTATTCGATTGCTGAAATCATAATTCCAGACTTCTATATCCTGGTAGAAATATGAATCAATACACTTTTTCTTATTTTCATTAGTTTATTTTTAATTCCTATATAATTGACTTTTATTTGAATAAAATAAATGTGTGATATTAGTAATTAGTAGCAAATAATTTAGTTCCTCATGGGATCAATAATCTTCTCATCACATTATTACTTATTGCGACATGTGCACTTGTGTAATTGTTAGCATTATTTACTTTGCACACCAACATGGAGAAATGAAGATAACCCAGTGGTTCAACATAGTAGCTCACTTTAAGACCAATAGGTTGGCCGAAGTCACAAATCGTACTTTAGTTAAGAGCTTAAAAGCTAGATTGGACCAAGTTGGCAGTAATTAGGTGGAAGAGCTACCTAGTATGTTGTGGGCTTATCAAACTACTCTTGAAGGGGAAACACCGTTTTGCATGGTTTATGGGAGGACGGATGCCTTGATCCCTGCAGAGATTGGTATTGAGTTCCATAAAGTATTATTTTATAATGAGGAGGATGACAAAGAGTTGATCAAAAACTACCAGGACTTGACTGAGGAGAAAAGGGAGAATACTCATCTTTGAATGGCCAAGTACAAGCACAAGATGCAAATGAAGTTCAACAGATGAGTTACGCCCAACATGTTCCAAGTAAGAGACTTAATGCTACGAAAAGGCAATGCTTATGAAAACATGGGGAAACTTGACCCCAATTGGAAGGGTCCTTACAAAGTCATCAAAGCAATACCTGGAAGAACATACAAGCTAGAGACACTCGAAGACAATATGTTAGCTTGACCATGGAACATCTAGAATTTGCAATGTTTCTACAAGTAAATGATGTCCTTTTAGTTTATTTCATTCATATAATCATTGTTGGTTCCTATTCCTTGTCCTTGCTCTTTATAGATGTGTTACAAGTTTGCCTTTGTTATTGGAAGCTTTTTGTTTTTCATTATTCTTAAGCTCAATCATTCATAAAAGAAGAGCTCTAATGAGCTCGGCAAAACTCAAATAGGGATAAAGACTCCAATGAGCTTGGTGGAAAACAAACTCCAATGAGTTCCAAGCGAAGAGCTCCAATGAGCTCGACAAAACTCAAACAAAGATAAAAGCTCCATTGAGCCTGGTGGAAAACAAACTCTAATGAGTTCCAAGTAAAGAGCTCCAATTAACCCAGCAAACTCACAAAAGAATAAAAGCTTCAATAAGCTTGTTGAAAAATAAAATTCAATGAGTTTCAAGTGAAGCACTCCAATGAGCTCTACAGAACACAAACAGGAATAAAAGCTCCAATGAGCTTGGTGGAAAATAAACTCTAATGTGCTTCAAGTGAAGAGCTCCAATGAGCTCAGTAAAACTCAAATAGGAATGAAATTTCTAAAAAGTGTTGCACAAAACATACTCCAATGAATTTCAAGTGGAGAGCTCGAGTAAGGTCGATGTAAATGAAACCCCACACATCTTAAGACTAGAGTTGAGCTTAAAGGAAAGTTCATTGCATAACCAAAATAAGCCTAGTAGCTCAGATACATTGCTTCAAAAGTTCATCCTTATAATTAAAAAAAAGGAGGGGGTTTAACTGGATCACACTCACAACTCAAGCTAAGTTTGCCACCAAATAAACATAGTAAGGTTTATGCAAACAGATCATCAACTCGATCAGAAGGCTCTACAGCCTTAATAGGTGAATGCTCAGGTTGCTTCTTCTTAGCTCCATAAACAAGAGTTAATAGCTCGGCTTGATCTTGCTCAGCTTTATTCTCCTCATTTAAATCAGGAAAGCTTCAAAGGCCATATATCCTATCCATAGTTGTTTGAGTAGTACCCATCTCGATAATACCCTTCGTTTTTAACTAATCGATGCACATATCTTTACCATAGTTATACTACTTTAAGGCTTACATGGCTAAATCCTACTTATATTTTGAGCTTTTCCCGTATTCAAGTAAGCGCGATTGCCAACAAGCATCAAAGTATTGTTCTCCCTCCTTTGTAGTATGGGATATTTTAAAGAAGACATCTCAGCCTTCCCTGTGACCGTCCTACCAAGATTTTTCCAAGTCTTCCTTATGAGACTCAAACAACTCAGCTACTTTCACTTCTGCCTAAGATAAAATTGCTACTATCTCATTATACTTTTTTCTGTAGAATAGATAGTTGCCCCTTTAGCTCTTGGAACTTTCCCACCTTTACCCTCAACTGAGTAAGCTCAACTATGAGTTTATTTTGCATGCCTTTCCATCAATCTAGGATCCCTCTAGCTATTATACTAGCCTACAAAGAGAAGAATAATTAAAAAGAGGAAAAATGAATAAGATGGAGAGCAGTTGACAACTAGTTCTTGATACCTTAGACAAATGAGTGGCGAATTGTATTTTAAGAACATCAAAGGGCATTTCATCCCCCCTTGGGTGATCCGAGCTACTAGCCAGACCCCATAAGAAATCCTAACCTAGGGAGACATCAGTAAAGATAAAGCAACCAGCCATAAAGTATGT
Organism: Jacaranda copaia; assembly: GCA_014898725.1. Classification (NCBI taxonomy): domain Eukaryota; kingdom Viridiplantae; phylum Streptophyta; class Magnoliopsida; order Lamiales; family Bignoniaceae; genus Jacaranda; species Jacaranda copaia. The sequence continues at coordinate 14,862 of JACGDI010005625.1, read as the reverse complement.
ATTAGGCCAACCACTCCAAAGCTACTAGGAGCTCGCTCATCTTGAATTCATTTTAATTCAACTGGCAAAGGTATAACCTCTAAACTAGTAGAGGTAGCTTATTTAGGAAGAGAAGCATCAGACGTAGGATGAGATAGACAATTGGAAGAAAAGCTAGCTCCACTACTATGCTTGACAAGTCAGTTGTGTTTAGTGCAACTTGGTTATTACTCTGCTACTATGGCCAAAAAAATAGCTTTCATTGACATTTGCTCTAAAAAAAGGGAAGTCAGTGCACAATTTAGTACCCCAAATGTAAAAAAAAAATAGTGAATAGAAAATACCAAATGGCTTTGAGAGCTTTTCAACTTTAGGACTAATTGCCAAGTGATATCAAAAACCTTTCTCTTCCAAGTAAGACTAATTGCAATTGCACACTATTTAGTTTATCTAGGAGTGGTTGCTAACCTATAGGTAGATAATGATGGTAGGACAAGGGGGATTAGGTGATTCATCTATCCAAAGTGGTAGGGGAACCCTAAGGTTCAGGGGAAGATATAAAGAAATACTTTTTTCCAATGTTTGACTGAGGTGGGATATCTGGACAGAAACTTCACATTCCCTCGAGAGGTCATTTAAAAAAATTCTCTTCCTTGTGATTTAGGATAAAACAAGGAGTGAAACAATGAAGTAATAGGTCTAATATGAAGATACCTACATCGGATAAGGAAACATATAATCAATCTAAAGGAATTTGGGGAAAAATGGTTGAGGGGGATGCTTAGACCTCAAGAAATTAATGTAAGTAATTTAGGTATAGGAAAGTGCAAACCTCAGCATATGTACTAAAGATAAAAACACAAAAACCTAACAAGAGAAAAATAGGGGCAATCTAAGGAATGAGGCATAACTATTTAACACTCTAAGGGAATACCTATCTACTCTTGAAGCCTAATGCCCTCACTACGAGTCAGTCTTAAGTGATAAATCTCATAAGAAACTAGATCTACACTAGATTCAACCTTCTCTTTCTCAACCTCACTCAATAGTTTTAAGGGTAAACTCAATACCAAATCAAAGTTTTCTTGAGGTTCAAAGGAAAGGTTTATTTCTAGAAAATCGACCATGAAAAAAATAATTATGACAAAAAGAATGCACAATTCTAGTCCTACGAAGAATTATGCATACATAGAAGGAGAATGAAAGTAAAATAGCATAAGTATGCAAATAAGGAGAAATAATAAAACTTGGGTTCTTGGGCGAACTTGACGGAACTCTTAACAAATAAGGAAAAACTGTGTTGTTGTGAGAAGAGGATAAGGAAATGAAAGAAATTTAGAAGAAGATGAGGTTTATATAGGAAAAGAGAGAACGATTAGGATTCTATCATGACCATTCATGTGGCATAAGGATGGGCAAAGGCATTAATAGGAATTAAATTTAATAGGACCATTATTACCTAGGAAATGGTAAAAGCCGCCACATTTACTGCAGGTACAAGCTAGCCTTTTCAATTGTAGATTTTAAGGATCAAAAGGTTCACAACAAATGCCAAACAACTTGGTCATTCGTCTAAGTATCACTTAGTTCAAGACAACTCAACCATTCATCCATGCATTTGGTTTAAGTCAAATAGATCGGCTCTATATCCAAACCTTACTTCAATGGACTAAACAACTGATCCCATCATCCAAAAACTATTAGGCTTGGGGTACACCAGACAACTCGGCCCAATCAGTATTGAGTTTGAATATAGGCTACCTCATCCCAAGTCAAATCTAAAAATACTTTTTAGACTAAAGAGAAGGGAAAAGTGATGATGTCCTCTCAATTTTCATATTTGCACTAGCTTGTATCTAAGATGAACCTTTGCTGCTTTACTCTGCTGATGAGTTCAATACCAAGCTAGCATAGAAAAGGCCAAGCTAGAATAGTGCGCTGTTAAGTCTCATCAATTAATGTAAAGTCAACATTCTACGTGGCCCTTAGAAGGGAGTCCAAGTTGCAACCGGCCACCGGAGCAAAAGAATAAGCTAAGAATGCATGAAAAAAGGTGTCCAGATTTGTCAAACCTAAAGTTGTGAGAGGCCAATCTACATGTGGCAATAAGATATGTATTTGTTGAGATAATGGCATGTTGTGGTTTACATAATAGAGACAGTGGGGCAGTTAAGCCATGGAAGTGGATTCTTTTGCATATGTAAGCCACAATGTAATACAGAATAAAGGAGATTAACCAGTTTTCAAGAAAGATTAAATTGATTTTCTCTTGTTTTGTGTTTCTCATTAGTGCTAAAATTTTATTTTGCATCAATACATATTTGTGCCTCATGAACCTTAATAATTATTAATTTTTTATGATCAAACACATGGTATATTATTGAGTTCCTCTCTTGATTAAATTTCTTTTAAATAGGTTGCTCAAAGTAGAATGCTTATAGGAATTTTTTTTAATTTTTTTTTGTACCTCAATAGTATTTCTCATACCAAAGAAGGTGTTTGTCCTAAAAAAGGAAAGAAAAAAAAAAGGGTGTTTGTCCTCTCTCTTTTTTTTTACCCCCTCTTTTTTCCATTTTAATTTCTTTTTTTATCTTTTATTTTTTTACTTTTTCCTCTTCTTTTTTTCTTTTTTTTTTTCTCTTCTTTCTAAAATTAGATTAGTGCCTCAATTTACTGGCTAGTAGGCCACATACATGATTGTTTCTATTAACAAGATTGTTTCATTTAAAAGCAAAATTATTTAAAAAAGATGGTGGTCCATATTTAGTATTTCTAATGCTCTCCTCGTATCTCATTCATTTTTCTAAAATCTAGCTTGTGATTTCTTTATTGATAAATGAGTGGTAGGAGCAAGATTTTATCTATCATGACCTTCTATGAGTGATACTATACATTGAATAGCTTTGAGAATTGAGATGGTCACAATCTTACTTTTTAATATTTTCACTGATCAAATCCTTTATCTCAAATGTTTTGGTTCAAAACATATCTTTGGGATATCATACTTATAATTGCATATTACAGAGTAGATAGTCTTCTCATAATCTCTTAAAATTTGCATACAAAAATGTGTACACCTCAACTAGTTATATGTTACTTACAAGGGAGGAAAAAAGAAATGTACTAATTGGGAAAAAATACTAATACCTACTTTTACTTTTGCTTTCAATCCTCACTTAAATATATTTGGCCTACACTTCTCAAATGAAAATAAAACTTTCAATTCACTCCTGAATTGAGTGAAAAACATGAAGTACTTCTAACTTACATTTGGAACCACAAGAAATCCTCCATTCAACTTCTTCCAAACACATGTTCTCTTCATCTCACTCTCTCTTATACATTCTTTTTTTCATTTTTTCCCCTTCACTTCCCTAAAATTTCAAAAAATGGCTTCTTTCTTTCCTAAATTATTTTATCTCTTTGCCATCATTCATGTTGCTTCAATCTCTAATGTAAGCCCCTAAATCTTCTCTCTTTCTGTATCTGCTACATGTTGCTCTCTTTTCCAATTCACTATCCATCGTTGTTGTGTTGCCCAAGCAAGAAGGGTTCATTTTCTTCCCCATATACAAAGACTATGAGGTACTTATTGCAATCTACACTCTGTTATTTTTCTATTCAAATCATGGAATAATTTTTCTTTTATTTTATTTTTGTTTTACTTCTGCATGTACTTAGTTCTATTTATTTTGGACCTGATTTTGTTATACTCGATTCATTCATATTTAGTTTTTTATTTAATTTTAATTATTTCATACTTGAATGTAATGGAAATTTATCGTTCATTTATTGTCTTAATTGCATGTTTAATTATCTAATGTTTGACTTTAGTAATTATATATTTCATTTAAGGTATAATCTACAATAGTTGTTTGTTAACTGAACTTTGGGGATGCTATCTGAATTATAGTGTCTATGAAGGGGATAAATCATTTTCAAGCATTTTTTGGTGTTCCTTCAAACAAACTCGTTATTAACTTGACTAGTATTGTCTGCAATAAATCTGGTACTAAATTTCAAACTTTTAGTATTTCAAATTGTATTGTGTACAAGTGTTCTAGTATGAAAAGTCAAATTTATGTAGTTATGTATGTTGGAATAGTGCCCTGCAAGCCCATAAGATTGGACTTATACAAATTATTACCTTGTAAGACAATCTCGATTGAATGATATTCTGTATATGGCCACCTTTATCTTATGCTTTATTATACTTCACTTGCATTTGGATGAAGCCCTTAGATCACCTTAGACTACGGGACTTGGTTTGGTGACCATGGAATAAGTTTCACATGGTTGTGATCTTAAAACTTCTAAGTTATAGGATCTTATGAGATAGTGCATCTAAGATCCAGACAAACTTGCACTAACAATGTACAAATCCAAAGGTTGGAGATTGCTTCATTCCATGAGCAACTATATGAGATACGGGTGCTTGTTAGAAAATAAGACACTGAAAACCCACTGGAGAATTTACTAGATAGCCAAAGTGGCAAGTCGGTAGTGGCTAACTCTTCTGGTTACACTAGTGCATATTATTAGTCCTTTAATCTGAGGATCTATGGTAACCTTGTGTCCAATTCTCATGCTTTGACTCATCATTAACCACTTAGCGCATCTTTCAGGTTGAGATTGGGCATGAGCTACTTGGCATGGAGGTTTGTGAGATCCAAGATGGAATCTGACTCTTCGCTATTGTCAAGGGCGAGTACATCTCCTATGTGTTCTATAATGATCAATTTCAAGAAATCTTTGCACAAGGTAGTATGATAATTTGGAAAAGGAGTTCTCCAAAGGTGAAGTCACATAAATGGATTTGAAAATTGAGAATAGAGATATAGTATCGAGGCTAATTGGGAGCCGACAAATATCTTATCCTATACCTCTTTTGGGAGATAAGAGACAAAAAGATTGTATTTGCATGGCACGCGTAGAGCGATGATGGTTCTCTAAAATATTCATTTCGGCTAATTAGTTGGGCTCCATGGGCTTGAGGCTGGATATCGACCATGAAAATTGTGTACTTTTTGATTAATGAGATTAATTAAATTGAGTCAACTAGTTTAAAAGGAGTTTCAAAGTAGAATGAATATAAGATATTCAAAAGTCACAAGGCGTTGTGAGCTCATGTCCAATGAATGCTAGAACCTATTGGGTCAGACACAAAATCCAATTAACTTCCTAATTGATAGAGAGAATTTTCTAAGGAATTAGAAAAGGGATCTCTTTATCCTAATGGACCTAATTTTGGTGCCAAGTTTGAAGGTCAATTTTACCTTGATTGATTTAAGTGTTAAATTGATCAACTAATTTAAAGAGTTAAATTAGACCAATAATTAATGAGTTAATTATTTGGTGCCAACATGACCATCAATTGGTCAAGTTAGCTTACAGAGTTAAGTTAACAATTAAGTTTAAAAAGTTAAACTAGTTTGACTTAAATAGTTAAGTCAAAGCATAATTAATTATATTAAAGAGTTTCATTTGATTAATTAAGAGGAATGCAATTTTGGAGGGAAGACTTAAATGAAATTTGAGATGGCATCTTAGTTAATTTGAAATGAAATTCCAAATGTAATTAAGATGCAAATGAAATGAAATTTGAATTCCCTTGCTACCTAAGCAATCTTGGTCGCCCCCCCTCCCTTCATAGAATGTGTGATGCCACCTTGGCATCACAAAAATCCACATCTATATATAGATATAGTGAGGTACATGGCCAGTGAGAGAAAAAGGTGTGCAAAAGGTGTGAAGAATTAGATTCTTTATCTTTCCCTCCAAAAATAACCCCTTGTGTAAGCTAGCATTGTATGAGTTGAATGCTTAGCTTTTTCTTCTTCCTCCTACCAATTTTTGGCCTTTTCCATTCCTAATTCTCTAGTTCTATTCCAAGTTTTAAATTAGAGAATTAAGAAAGTCTCATTGGTGTGTGGACTATTTCAATAGAGGCAAGATGTGTGCCTTGCTCTATCTCTGGAGAGCTCTCTATGCAAGGCACGACTTTGCAATTTTATCTAGGAAGATCAAGATGGAAAATCAATCTAAATTTTTGACTGGATATTATACAAGGTGTTGGATATATTCAGTAATTTTTTCAAAATATTTGGAGGCAAGTGGGTAGGGTGATCGTTGCAATGCTTTTGCTATGCCGCAAGCAGACAAAATCTGGAATCAGTGAAGTGTTCACTTGTTTATTTATGAATTTGCTTGTCAAGATAATCCTCTATCTAAATTTGAATCCAAGGCATGATTAGATCCCTATAATGCTTTTATGCACTAGTTATTTTATGTTTTGAAGTTTTGATTATGGATCCTAATGCCTATCTCGCTTTCAAGTGATATCAGAGCCAAAGTCATGCTTAGATTTGGATTTTGCTTGGATGATTGATTCATGTGATGGATTGATCTTATCACCATATTTTCAATTCAATTGATAGATTTGGGAATTTGGTTGATTTGTATGTGGCTCCTTGATTGATGAATTAAAAGCATGCTATTATGTGATTTAAGTGTTAACTCATATAGTTAGTAATCTTGTTAATTCATATAGTTAGTAACTCATATAGTTACTATGTACCTAATCTTGTTAAGAACATTATTTCAATTCCTATTTTGGATAACAAAGGATTTAATTTTTTAATATCAAATGGGAAGTTGAAAGTATTAAGGAATAGTTCTTTAATTACACAAGGAATAGTTCTTTAATTACACAAGGTATATTAGTTAATGGATTATACGTGTTTGATTTTTCCACTCCTCTAATGCATGCTCAAACAAAAAAAAGAAAGCTAGATATCCAAGAAGATGTCATTCTGTGGCATGCAAGATTTAGCCATATTTCTAAGAATATGATGAGCAAGTTAGAAGCTCTCAAAGCACTAAAAGTTAGTGGCATTGAGGACCTTCCCACTTGTGAATCTTGTTTAAAGGGAAAAATGACCAAGGCTCCACTTGTAGAATAAATGAAGTGATCCACAAGTCTTTTGGATTTGATCCATACGGACATTTGTGGACCACTAAGAGTTAGTGAGAGAGATGGCTATTCTTACTTCATCACTTTCACTGATGACCATAGTTAGTACGGACATGTGTATCTTATGAAGTACTAGTTTGAGGCCTTTGAAAAGTTCAAAAAATATAAGAATGAAGTAAAACAGCATAAAGGACTTAGTATTAAAGCCCTTCGATCGAATCGAGGGAGAAAATACTTAAGTGCCGAATTCTTGGATTATCCTAAAGAGAATAGGATTCTCCCTCAAAGGACTCCACCGGTATACCCCAACTTAACAGAGTAGCCTAGAGGAGAAATTGTACCTTATTAGACATGATACATTCCATGATGAGTTTTTCTAATGTACCCATGTCCTTTTGAGGATACACCTTAGAAACGGCTGCAAGGTTGCTAAATGTAGTACCTTCAAAGTGAGTGCCAAAACATTATATGAGATATGGCATGGCAAGGCACCCTCTTACCACTATCTAAAGGTTTGGGGATCTCCCGCCTATGTGAGACATACAATGGGGAATAAATTAGGTAGTAGATCTACTTTATGCAAGTTTGTGGGATACCCAAAAGAGTGTATGGGGTATTACTTCTATGATCCCTAAAAAAAAAAGGTGTTTGTCTTGAGAAATGCCCACTTTTTGGAAAAAAAATTTCTATTTGGTAGAAAAGGCATTGTCATTGAGCTTAATGAAGTTCAAGACGATCAAGAAATCCTACAAGTAGTGGAAACAACATAATTGCAAAAACCCAATACACAACCTCTGAGAAGATCGAACTAGATCAAGAAGTAACCCAAAACGTTAGGATTTATTCATGAGATGGGTCAATCAGATGAGGATCCAAAGACCTATAACGAAGCTACGTCAGCCATAGATTCGGGACGTTGGCTTGATGCCATGAGATCTGAAATAGACTCCATGTACTCAAATAAAGTATTAACTTTGGTAGATTTACTAAAAAGAATAGTTTTTGTTGGTTGCAAGTGAATCTATAAGCGAAAGCTTGGGGTAGATGGAGAAATAGTGACTTTTAAGATGCGACTAGTGACAAAAGGTTACACTCAAAGATCCAGTATCGATTTTGAGAAAACTTTTTCACTGATCACTATGCCTAAGTCCATTTGGATCTTACTAGCCATAACTGCATATTATGGCTATGAGATACGACAAATGAATGTGAAAATCGCTTTCCTTAATGGTAACATCGAAGAAAAAATTTATATAGAACAACCACAAGATTTTACATCCAAAGAGGGTGAGCAAAAGGTTTGCAAACTCCAATGGTCCATCTATGGACTCAAACAAACATCCCAAAGTTGGAACATACATTTTGACAAAATAATCAAATCGTTCGGCTTTGTCAAAAATATATATGAGCTATGTGTGTACAAGAAGGCTAGTGGGAGTTCAACACAGTTTATTGTGCTTTATATCAATGGCATCCTTCTCATTGGGAATGAGGCAAGAATATTAGAGTGCACTAAAGCATGGTTATCTACACAATTCTCCATGAAGGATTTGGGATAAGCATCTTAAGTATTGGGAATACGTATCTATAGAGATAGATCGAAGAGGATGCTAGGACTTTTTCAAATCCTGTAATTGACAAGATACTAAAGAGATTTAGTATGGAAGAATCTAAGTGAGGGTTCCTTCCTATGGGACACGGCATTCATCTCTCCAAGTCTATGGCCCCCAAAATTGAAGAAGAGAAACGAAGAATGTCCCAAATATCCTATGCGTCAGTAATATGGAGCATAATGTATGTGGTTCAATGTACTAAATTGGATGTGGCACACTTGCTAAGTGTTATGAGTAAGTTCCAATCCAACTCTGATGAGAGCCACTGGATAGCTATAAAAATGATCCTTAAGTACTTAAGAAGAACTAAGGACTTATTTTTAGTGTATGGCAATAAAGAATTGAAAATTGAAGGGTTTTCAGATTCTAGTTTTCAATCCAATGTAGATAACCTCAAATCCATTTTTAGATTCATATTTTGCCTCAATAGTGGCACGATAAGTTGGAAAAGTTCCAAACAAGACACCACGGCTAACTCGACCATAGAGGCAAAATATATTGCAGCTTTAGAAACTGTAAAGGAAGGTGTTTGGATGAAAAACTTCATTCAAAAGTTGAATGTAGTGCCTAGCATTGCTAAGCCAGTTGTTGTCTTATATGACAACAATAGGGTGATAGCACAAGCTAAAAATCCAAGATCTCATTAGTGATCCAAGCATATATTGAGGCGATATCATTCGATATGAGAGATCATTAATAGAGGTGACATCCAAATGGAAAGAGTTACCTCAAAAGAAAACAAAGCAGATCTACTGACAAAACCCTTATCGTAAAAAGTCTTTGAAAGACATCTTGAGAATATGGGTCTTAAGGCCATGGGGCATTGGCTTTAGGGCAAGTAGGGAATTGTTGGAATAGTGCCCTGCAAGCCAATGAGATTGGCCTTGTACAAGCTATTACCTTGTAAGACAATCTTGATTGAATGTTATTCTCTATATGGCTACATTCATCTTATGCTTTATTATACTTCACTTGCATTTGGATAAAGCCCATAAATCACCTTAGACAGTAGGACTTGGTTTAGTGACCATGGAATAAGTCTCATACGATCGTAATCTTAAAACTTTCAAGTCATAAGATCTTATGAGACAGGGCAACTATGATCCGAATAAACTTGCACTAACGATGCATAAATCCAATAGCTGGAGATTTCTCCATTCCTTGAGCAACTATATGTGATATAGATGCGTATTAGTAGGTTCTTATTAGAGAATAAGATTCTGAAAACCCACCGAAAAATCCACTAGATAGCTGAAGTGGCAAGTCTGTAGTGGCTAACTCTTCTGCTTATGCTAGTGCATATTATTAGTACTTTGACCTGAGAACCCATGGTAACCTTATGTCCGATCCTTATACTTTAATTCATCCTTGACCACTTAGTGAGTTTTTCGAGTTGAGATTGGGTATGAGCTACTTGGCGTGGAGGTTTATGAGATCCAAGATGGAATTCAACTCTTCGTTATTTTGAAGGGCGAGTACATCTCTTATGTGTTCTATAATGATCGATTCCAATAAATTCTTGCGCAAGGTGGTGTGACAATTTGGAAAAAGCATTTTCCAAAGGTGAGGTCACACAAATAAATTCGAACATTGAGAATAGAGACATAGTATCGAGGCTAATGGAGAGCCAACAAATATCTTTCCCTAGGCCTCTTTTGGTAGATAAGAGATGGAAAGACTTTATTTACATGGCACGCTAGAGTGATGATTGTTCTCTAGAATATTCATTTTGGCTAATTAGTTGGGCTCCATGGGCTTGAGGTTGGACATCGACCATGGAGATTAGGTACTCTTCAATTAATGAAATTAATTAAATTGAGTCGACTAGTTTAAATGGAGTTTTAAACTAGAATGAACATAAGATATTCAAAAGTCACAAGGTGTTATGAGCCCATATCCAATAAATGGTAGAACTTATTGGGTCACACACAAAATTCAATTAGCTTCCTAATTAATGGAGAGAATTTTCTAAGGAATTAGAAAAGGGATCTCTTTATCCTAATAGACCGAATTTTGGTACCAAGTTTGAAGGTCAATTTTGGCTTGACTAATTTAAGTGTTAAATTGATCAACTAATTTAAAGAGTTAAATTAGACCAATAATTAATGAGTTAATTATTTAGTGCCAACATGACCATCAATTGATCAAGTTAACTTAAAGAGTTAACAATTAAGCTTATAAAGTTAAGCTAGTTTGACTTAAAGAATTAAGTCAAAGCATAATTAATTAAATTAAAGAGTTTAATTTGATTAATTAAGAGGAATGAATTTTTGGAGGGAAGACTCAAATGAGATTTGAGATAGTACCTTAATTAATTTGAAATGAGATTCCAAATGTAATTAAGATGCAAATGAAATTCAAATGAAATTTGAATTCCCTTGTTACCTAAGCAATCTTGGTTGCCCCCTCCCTTCATGGAATGTGTAATGCCACCTTGGCATCACACAAATCTACATCTATATATAGATATAGTGAGGTACATGGCCAAAGAGAGAAAAAGGTGTGCAAAAGGTGTGAAGAATTAGATTCTTCATCTTTCCCTCCAAAAAACAACCCCTTATGCAAGCTAGCATTTCATAACTTGAAGGCTTAGCTTTTTCTTCCTCTTCCTACCAATTTTTGACCTCTTCCATTCCAATTCTCTAGTTCTATTCCAAATTTTGAATTAGAGAATTAAGGAAGTCTCATTGGTGTGTGTACTATTTCAATAGAGGCAAGACGTGTGCTTTGCTTTGTTTCTGGAGAGCTCTCTGCGCAAGGTCCAACTTTGCAATTTTCTCTAAGATGATCTAGATGGCCAATCAATCTGAATGTTTGACTGGAGATTATCCAAGGTGTTGGCTATCTTCAGTAATGTTTCCAAAATATTTGGAGGCGATTTGGTAGGGCAATTGTTACAATACTTTTGTTGTGTTACAAGCAGATAGAATCTAGAATTAGTGAAGTGTTCACTTGTTTCTTTCCGAATTTGCTTATCAAGGTAATCCTCTATCTAAATCTAAATCCAAGGCATGATTAGATCCCTGTAATGCTTTTAGGAACTAGTTATTTTGTGTTTTGAAGTTTTGATTATAGATTCTAATGCCTATCTTGCTTTCAATGTTCATTGCTCTTGTTCTATAGACATAATGCCCACAACTTGTAGACAAACACGCCAACCTATTAAAGGTAACAGAGGCTTTGAGTTATAGTTTCAATGTTCTCTATTGTGCTTTAACAATGTTAGTGAGGTATTGGATGATAAGATGAATTTCAGACATATTGAAACAACAAAGACAACTCCATTTTCGGTGAAAATAAAATTCATAAATTGAGTAATAATTTTATTAGAGCAGAAACTCTCTTAAGGAAGTTTGAGGTTAGGTCTTATTCATTTATTTTCGATAACGGTGTTATACTTCCTTTCACTATGAGGGAGTTTTGTATCATTTTAGGGTTGCAAGTTGTGAGGCAACTTGTGGATTTGGATTTAAAAATTGAGTTTCAAATTATGACACAACTATTTGAAGGAAAAACTAACTATGCCAATTGAGTAGAAATTTCTAAAAAGTTGAGAGCATTGGTGGAGAGACAAGATGAACTAGAGGTAGATAATTTTCTTACGTTGTATATACCTTTTGTTTTCAATTATGTTTTGTTTCCAAAAGTAGCTATTCAAAACCTCAATTTCTTCTTCTTTACGCGGACGATTTGTCTTTCACTGGCCTTTTATGCATGGGGAGATATTGCCTTCATTTTTTTATTTTTTTTATTTTTTATTTTTTATTTTTTTGGCATCATGAGATGATATTGCATCGAAGAGATAAAATATGCAAGTCTAAGAAAAAAGTACTTCGACTGATATACTATTCGCATGATGGTAAATTACTGTCATTGTAAATTTTAATATTGTTGACATTTATTATTGAATAACCACAAGATTATATAATTCCCTTTTTTGAATGGCAAAGGTTGATTTATGAGCATATAGCCAGTTTGGGAACTGCATGTTCATTGCATTCATTTCCACAATTCTTTTAGTCAAAGCTAGATTTTCAAGAAAGTTGTTGTTGCAGGAGAAAATTTCAAAATGGTTGCTAGAAATAAGGCAATAAATTGTATTCTTTATCTGTGTTGTTGATTTCCACTTTCATCATCTAGTGCTATTAATCGACTTAAGTAGAATCATGTTTGAAATTTTACAGTTTTTCTTCATAATAGCTTCACATGCTAATCATCAGAGTTGTCCTCAATCTTGTTCAATGCTAGCTCTCCACTTAGCTTTATATGCTTGATTCCTAGAAATAATATCCGCGATCACATCTTCCTTAAACCCCTTTACATTTCTTTTAGAACCTGTTTTAAGTGCACCCTCATATCTATCCTAGCCAAGCAAAGTTTCAGTTCTTCACAGGATAAGACCTGGTACAACGTTGGTATTCCTTTATGTGAGAACCTGATTGAGTACACAAAGCTAAGACATGGACCCTCCTATCCTCTACACACTTGGAATATATCATTCTCTTGTCATTATTTGTTATTTTCAAATTTCTCCTTCTTTTAACCGCAAGTGAACAGACATCAATCCTAAACTCTTATTTAGAACTAAGCTTCATGTCAAGCTCAAACTTAGGGTATAAGTGCCATATGCACTAAAAATAGGATATTTCTCACCTTCTTCATTAAGGTCATTGTCCCTATCAAAGTTTGATGACTTTAACACTATACCTTTCTCCTACTTCTCTTCTTCATCCTCACTCTCATTTGTTGAATTATCTCCCCTCCCCCCGGCCCCCACCTCCCAACATCTACCTCAGTTATATTGCCTAACCACTATACCCCTTTATCTACTTTAGCTTCAAGTAATGTATAGTCCCTACCCTCATTTTCATTCTTACTATCTATACTATACTCAATATTTGAAAATTGCTCATTCTCCTCAGATTCATCGTCATCCTCATTTACGATGCTCTTCCTCGTTCTCAGCATCTAATGTCCCTACTCGACAACTTAAAACATCTATATTTGCATCTAAATAATTTAAATAAATATCAACCTACCTCCCTCTCATTCTCATATAAAATACACAACTCAAGTATGTAATGTCCTTCTATAATTAAGATAAAGCTATGCTATTCAAGCCTATAATATCTTTTCATACCCATGTAACCTAATTTCTCATATTATTTGTCACATAGTAATACCTAATTGATATAAGACTACATGGCGAAATTTACTAACATATCTCTTAATATGCTTTGGTTGCATATTAGGATCAATTGAATTCCTAAACTATCCTCCATGGTGGATTGTCAGTCTTGTTTCTGCTTATATGGATTTGTAATTTTAAAAAACGAAAAGTAAATGGAAAAACATAAATCAACCCTATTAAAATACCAAGCTTTGCAAAGAATTGCCAAAGAAAATACTATCATAAAAGAAAACAGACACCAAATCCAAGCGCAGGCCTCACAAATGAAAAAACACATCAACAAACCAAATTATTAGCCAACTCGAGCCCATTTAAGAAACCAAATATCAAACCAAAAGAAGTAATTTAAACAAGCTAGCGATTCAATACATAGAAAAGCAAATCAAACAACACAAGAATAGAATCCAAAGAGTAAGACCACAAAGAGTAAAGGACAAAATTCGTTCAGCGGATACAAATATATAAAAGCCCCACATGACTGTTTTCTCTAGCGTGGGATTCATCGAACCAAATAAAGAAATTATTGGACCCCAACAAATTCATTACTAAAAAGAATAAACAAAATATATTTATATCCCATCACGAAATGTCTTAGAGTAATAGTTTCCAAGGCTTGTTTGCTTTACACAATAAGGTATGATAAATATATTTTCAAGTCTTATCTTTTGTTTGCTTCACATTTTTATGGCCTATGATACCTTTGCAGTCCGACATGGTATCATAAGCCAAGTTGGTTTTATAGATTAAGCCAAGATAGCTTGATCCATTTTTCATCCTTTTAAATCTAATATGACAGTAAATGAAAAAGTCATTCTTATCCCTACCATAACTAGCTAACCTTAACACCTTCCGTCAAATTCTGCAACCATACTGTGGAAATTTACCTTTTTAAAAGTTAGGACATTTTGGATATTACAAAATGTAATCACATTGAGTAATCTTGTCAATCCAACTTTATATAATGTCAAGCGTGGAATATTGATCACCAATTTTTAAAAGCAAAGCAAATAATAAATTACATAGTATTTGATGCTGCACAGAGCTGAATGGTTCGGATGTCCGGTGGATTGAGTTGATATTGGGCTTGAGATCTGCAACAAGAACAA
>JACGDI010005624.1:1438294-1481066 GCA_014898725.1 Jacaranda copaia | reverse complement strand
ACAAACGAGACAGGGGTTTTGGCACAATTCGAAGAAATTGATGTGAAATTGTCATTTGAGATACAAACCCTGACCAAACAAAGTATAAAATGAGTTTCGTTGATGTACAATTCGATTCCAATGACAATTTGATCACGATTTAATGGAATTGATGAGCAAACCAAGAAAAAATAAAGAATAAAATGTGTTTATTTGAAATTCAATTCAATTCAACATAAACGAGGTAGGAGTAGCTCAGAGTGGGTTTAAGGATGGTTCAAATTGAACCCGAACCCATTGCCATCCCATGTATAATTTTCTTTCCTTTTTTTTTGGACAATTATAAGAGGTGGAAGTTCTCTTGAAATTTGATTATCTATATTATATAAAACATAAGATAATTGTATGCTCATATAATCACAATTTTTATATTAATATATCAAATTTAATTTAGCAAATATAATTTTACAATTAATTTATAATTTTCTTTTCACAGTAACGACCCATTTGATTTTATTTTCAAAACTTATTTCTATTTTCAGTTATTTTTAAAAATTGAAAAGATAGTTATAATTTTGAAATGGAAATAAAAATGCATTTGAATGAATGGTAGGAAAATGATGATTAGAATATGTATGTGGTTGAAAATATAGTAAATTTATATTTTTTTATGTCTAAAAAAAATTATTTTTTAAAAATATGTATAACACCCCAAATCTGAGGTGGGTGCCTCCAATTGGAGCACTACCATTCACAATAATGTTTCTCAAATTTACCCAAAAAAATTCAAACACACTAAGGGAGAAAGTTCTTCATACATGTTGGTTATTAGCAATTCATACATGTATAGAACTATTACAACTAAAAGGAATGCGATCAAAGCTTGGTATGATACAAGAAGTAATGGTAGTTCCAGCACTATCTATTTACAATAAGCAAAATTATGTACACTATGTACTGTTGAGTCAACTCCCAAGTGGCTCTTATATATCCTTATCTATGGAAAAGAATGGAAGTTAACAACGTAGAACTGTAAGTTCAAATAATTTAGTGAGATGATAATGAATTAATAATCATTGCACACAAAACAATAACAATTAAGCATTGAAGTTGTGAGTGAAAATTAGATGGTTTATAAGAGTGCAAGATACAATTCTAGCATTGGAAACTACTGATAATGGAAGAAAATTGAGCAATTATCATTTAATAAACATTTTCACTAATACGCTATTGGTGGTTTGTCTTCCATATCGTTCTATGTACGAAAACATAAAAATTCCTATCTCTCCAAATTTCAAGTGATATCGACTTAGATAAGCAAGCAAGCGTTAGGCATAGCTAGACGTATGCCTTACCAATTCATACATAACTATCTCTAGCTGGCTATGAGAATGGGTCATGTGCATAGCATGTATGAGCATCGGCTGAAAAAACAATTACCGTCAGTTCATTCCACCAGATTGTCTCTCATAACTGATCCTTAGGCCTACCCCCAAGGGTAGATCATGTAACATGTCCAATAGCATTTTAATTAGATCCTTGATTAGCCATGACAACAAAAAATCAAGCAATTAGCATCAAGCATATTTCAAGGTAATAGTCATGGCAATAATAGCATAAGTATTTTGAAATCTACTTTCAACACACAATCACCATTTTCAAGTGATAGCATAATTAGAGTCATCATCAATGTAAGGGGCAATATGTGGTGGGCTTTTGCAAACATTTCATTTTATCAACTTGTATAAACATAATATGCGGTTCAGGGATGTAACCACTCTAAATAAGTATGAAATTCAAACATGTATAACTCATGAATCACAGATAAAGGAAAATAAAGGTCCAAATAAATTACAAAGAGGAATGCAAGCATAGTAAGTCAATGTTACATAGATGAATGCCAACTTTTAGCAAAGAAAGGGTCAAATAGAATTGATATACATATTTATATAATTACACAAGATAAGAAATCGCATCAAATAAGATTTAGAACTTGGATAATAGTAGCTCAAGTGTTTCAAGTAGGAAAAACAACCTAGATAGCCTGTCAGATTCAACATTAGAGCCAAAGAACAACATAGAACAAACAAATATTAATCATTGGATCTTAGCACAAACAAAACCAAGTGGCAAGGCATAAAAGCAAATATTTATGTTCTTTTTCCCAACAAAGAAAGCTAATATAAACTCATCTAATACTCTTGTGCTTCTAAATCCCTATGCCTTAACATTGTCCATACCTTCCTCATATGATGACATTAGACACAATATAAGAAGGTTGATCTTAATGCCATTACACTTCTTATCTCGATTTATATTCGGTGTAGTATTTTAGGAATGTTCCTGTATTTTATACTTATAACTAGTTGCTCAATAAAGATGTGACAACTTTCTAGTAGTTGTACATAGTGCTTTTATAGTTCTTTAACATTGGCTCAATTAATTCACTTAAAGCCAACAATTAAGTTTCTAAAGTAATTAGCATTGTAATTTTATAATTTTAATCTTTCCGGTAATGCTAGTTTCGTTCAATTTATTTTAATTAGGTTTGTATCAACCCAAAGTCAACATCAAGTTTTATAATTAAAATCTTATAATTAAGGTTTTATCAATAAGGTTATTACATCCAAATTAAGGTCTAATCAATTCACAAATAAATTTAAGTTTCAATTTAATCAATTTAAGGAAAATAAATTAGATAAAATCAAATTTTATCTAATTGGACTGAATTTAAGTCCAATTTCTACCTAGATGCATTCGAAAAGAAAAACGTTTCTACCTACAGTCATTGAAGTGCCGTCGTCTACTGCTATCTACCGCCACTAAAGATCAACCTGACCTACCTAAAACTCACCTCACCGAGCTCAGTTCAACCCCAAAATCAATTTCATCTTTCTTAGCCTTCTCGCCTGTGTATTGCACTAAGAACAGTAGCCACACCACCTCTTGCTAACATGTCTTCTTATCCTTAATTCTCCCTCCTCCAATCACCAATTCTCAAATTAAAGCTACTACTATGTTTCCCATGTCAAACTCACTACAACCTACATCTTAGCTCTTAGCTTTAACCAACTAAAACCCACAAACCATCATCATCGACCACCTTTAACTACCAACCACTGAATTAACCCATTTCTTCGGTTGATTTTAGAAAATTTTGGAATGGGCTTGTTTGTTGCAGGCTATAGAGCACGCTGATCAATTTAGAAATAGGTTTTGGGGTCAAACAAAGCAAAATCGAGTTATGGAGGATAAGGGTGTGTTTGTAAAAATTTGAGAATTTTTCGTCCTTCTTATACATAAATAAATCAAATTTTACCTATTCACATTCAAGCCAAAAACTTCTTCACCACTTTCAACGCCACCTTTCCGTTGTTAACTACCTTACAAAAAGACCTCTAGTTTTTAATTAAGTTTTTCAATTTTTATTTTTTACACAATAACCCTATGAACTTTTAAATTTCTAACAATTAAACCTAATTAAGTTAGTTTTCTAGGTCCTCCCAATTTCATGAATTCTATTAAGGTCCTCATTGATTAAAATTTTGTTTAACTAAGGCCTAACCTATGTTTCTATTATTTGTCTTCCTTAAATACTTTAATTAATTTAATTCTTTAATCTTTATTATAATTTAAATTTTAAACTCTTCAGCTTTTAGTTATATTTTACGATTTGGGTTGTTACAATTTCTCCCCTATTAAAAAAACCTGGTCCCTAGATTCACACCTAGAGGTTGGAAGAGTTCAGGATAATGCCACCGCATAAAATCTTCTCATTCCTAAGTTGCCTATTCTATATTATGGTTGCACCACAACACTTTTACTTAAGGAATCCTCCAATTCCTAAGCTCTCGAAATTTCTGGTCTAGAATATAAATCAGCTACTTTTTGTATATCAGGTCGCCTTGCAATGGTATGCTTTTATGAAGGATGACATGAGAGGGATTTTGGTAATACTTTCAAAGTTATGGCACATAGAAGACATCCTGTATTCTTATCAAGCTTCAGGGTAGTACGAGATGGTAACCAACTGGTCCAATTCTTTCTCAAACTTCATAGAGACCAACATATCTTGGACTAAGTTTTCCACCCTTACTAATCCTCTGGACATCTTTTCCTAGAGATATGTTGAGAAATACCTAGTCACCAACTTTAAATTCCAAATATTTTCTTTATTTATCAGCATAACTTTTCTATTGATCCTGTATGGCTTTCATCCTCTATTTGATTGTTTGTACTTTTTCAATCATCTCCTGAACTAATTTCGGTCTTATAACTTTTAGAGATTAGTTGGTGTTACTTCAGTATTCCTCAAGATCCCAATGCAACGGGGATCGACACTTCTTGCCATATAGGGCCTCATAAGGTGCCATCTATATAGTTGCTTGGTAACTATTGTTGTAGGCAAAGTCTATTAATGAGAGATGCTTGTCCCAACTTTCTTGAAAATCTAAAATGCGTGTCTATAGCATGTCTTCCAAGATTCTGATAACTTGTTTAGACTAACCATCTACTGTGGATGTGGGGTAATACTGAATTGTAATGTTATTCCCAGATGCTCTTGTAAGCTTTTCCATAATCAGGAAGTGAATTTAGGATCTCGGTCTGATATAATTTTCTTGGTAAGAAATGAGCAGACTTGGTTAATCATTCTACTATTACCCATATATTGTTGTACCTATCTCAAAACTATATGGAGATCTGTCATAAAGTTCATAGTGATTTTTCTCACTTTCAATTAGGAATCAAAAATAGATGTAGGTCTCTTGACGATCATTGGTGTTTTACTTTTACTAGTTGGCAAGTCATGCATCTCTATACATAATCGACCATATCTTTTTTCATCTCATTCCACCAGTAATACCTTTTGAGATCATTGTACATTTTTTGTGCCTCTAAGATGCATAGTATATTTAGTTTGATATGCCTCATCTAGTAGTCTTCTTTTAGGTGTCTCCAGTACACATATACATTGGAGAAATAGTACTACATCATGATTGTCAATGTTAAATTTTGATCCCTTAAAATCAGAGTTGCCATTCTTATGCTTCAAAATCCCTTCGTCTTCTATTTAGACCTCTTGTAGTTTATCATACAATTCAAGTTGAATGCTAAGCTTTGCAAGTCATGTATGGTGCTTTATTGTTAAGAGTAGTTGCTTTTCTTGATCTCTTTGAGCTCTCTTCCCTTGCACACATGAGAGCTTGCCCTTTCAGCTTAGTGCATCCACTACTACATTAGCTTTTTTCGAATGATAGATAATGGTACAATCATAGTCCGTAAGGAATTCTATCCATGGTTGCTACTACATATTTAGGTCTTTTTGGGAGTGCAAGTATTTCAAACTTTGGTGATTAATGTAAACCTAAAAAATTGTCCTGTATAGATAACGTCTCTATTTTGCTAAAGCAAAAATTATTGCCGCCAACTCTAAATCATAAGTGGGGTAGTTTTGTTCATGGGTCTTGAGTTTCCTTGAATCATAGGCAATCAATCATCCTTTTTGCATTAATACACATCCAAGCCTTCTTTTAATGCATCAGTTTATACTACAAATCCTTTTAATCCTACAGGAAGAGCCAAAACTAGTGTGAAAATCAATCATATTTTTACAAAACTAGTGTAAAAGTCAATCATCTTTTTAACTCTTGAAAGCTATACTCACCCTCCTTATTCTATTTGAAATGATAATCTTTTTAAGTGAGTTTAGTGAGTAGGTTTGCTAGCTTAGAGAAGTTTTACAAAAATCTTCTATAGTACCCAACAAGTCCTAAGAAGCTTTGTACTTTGATCACATTAGTTGGCTTATTCAGTTGCCTACCATCTTAGCTTTCACAGGGTTGACTTCTATCCCCTCTTCAAATATGATATGTCCTAAAAAAGTTACACGTTACAACCAGAATTCACATTTACTAAACTTAGCATACAACTTATGCCTTTGAAGAGTTTCTAAGATTAAGCATAGGTAAGTGGCATGTTCTTTCTCCATTTTAAAGTACACCAGGATATCATCAATGAAAATTACCATGAATTGATCCAAGTAAGGATGAAAGATTTGATGCATTATGTCTATGAATGTTGAAGGAGAGTTCATCAATCCTAATGGCATCATGACAAATTTGTAGTAGCCATATCAAAAATTAAAAGCTATTTTTGGTATATCCTCTTCCTGAATCCTCAGGTGGTAGTAACCCTATCTCAAGCCTAATTTCAAGAGAATCATAGATCCTCATAACAAGTCAAATAACTTTTCTATATGTGGTAGAGGATAGTTGTTTTCAATAGTAACTTGATTTAATTCTCAATAATCTACACACATCTTGAGTGTTCTATCTTTTGCTTGATGAACAACACTGGTGCTCCCCATGGGGAGGTGTTGGGTCATATGAACTTCTTCTCCAATAGCTCTTGTAATTGCTTTTTTAGTTCTTTCAATTCTATGGGTGATATGTGAAAAAGAATCTTTGAGAATGGCTTTGCTTTAGGGAAGGTATGGATGATAAATTCTATTTCAAGATCATGTGGTAAGGAATCTAATTCTTTTGGGAATACATCAAGGATTCATTTACCATTATCACTTCCCTCAGTTTGGCCTTGTTCTGAGTTTTATTGGTGCGATAAGCCAAAAATACTTGACCTCCCACTCGCAAAATCTGTTTAGCCTCCATGACAGATACAAGTGGTATTTGTGAATTAGAATCTCTAGAAAAGCTGGTTAGAATGGATTTATCTTCCCTAAGTCTAATTTGTTTGGTGTTATAATTTATTAGGGCTTGATAATGGCATAGCTAGTCCATTCCTTAGATTAGGTCATAGTTTTGAACTGGTATTTCTATAAAGTTTGCTAAATATTCATCATCTCCAATTCTAACTGGACAAGCCTGGTATATAATGTCAGTTAAGAATCGTACACCTAGGGGTATTTGTACTTCTAATTGATATGACATGTTTTTTGAGGACAACTTTAGTTTAGGTGCAAAGTGAGTAAATATGAAAAAAATGTATAGCACCAAGATCATATAAAACTTTGCCAACAATATTATAAATAGAGATCATACCTTCCACAACATCGCTCAGATCTAGCATATTTCTCCGATAAGTTCTATGAGGCTTTCTCATCTGCTGATTCTATCCTCCCAAGGTTCATCAGCATGGGTAAAAATTGGTATAGTCCTAGATTAAGTGTCAGTTATTGTTGCAACCTATGCATTTCCCAATCTTTTTCCAACACTCTGCCCCATCATGGCCTATTTTCCCACAATGTCCACAGTTTCCATTTGATCTTAATAGTGGTAAATGAGAGGTTTCACTCTCTAGTGTGGATATAGTTTTGACATCCCAGTTTGAGATTCAAACTATTTTGTCCCAAAGTTGCTACCACCAATGTTAGGTACTTTAAACCTAAATATTCTTCCACATTTAGTTTTCTCCTCAACTTTTTGCAGCTCCTGCAATTTTGATTCTACTTGCAATTCCTTCTCCATCATCCTATCATAATTTAGTTAGTCACAAAAGATAAAGGCTTGTCAGACCTTAGGTTAAAGTCCTTCAAAAAAAATTTGGCTAGTTATTTCTCATCCTAAAGTATGTGTGGCGTATATTGAATTAGCCTGTTGAACTTGGCCTCATACTGTCCTATGGATGTTTATCTTTAGATGAGGTCCATGAATTTTTGTTCCCGAGCATTTTTCACAACTTGCGACATAAATTTATTTATAAATTCTTAGCTAAAGTTCTTCCAGGTTCAAAGAACTCCATCCTGCTCCCACCATTGCTCTAGCACTCTTCACCAATAATAAGTAGCCTCTTCTAGTAGAAAAGTATAACTAACCTTTGATTCCTCAAAGCAATATAGTGCTTGAAAAAATTTTTCGATTCATTTGACCTATGTCTCTATCTTTTGAATATCAGGTTCGTCTTTGAATTTCGAGGGATGGAAATAGAGAAATTGTTCTAAGGCCTAGTCCTCTGTTTATTCTTCCATACCTTTGTCCTGAGTGGTTTTTCCCTATTATTGGTAGAATTGCATAACTGTCACCACATGGCATTCATTGTTCTGCTAGTTGTCCTTACTCAGAAGGGTTGGCAAAAGAATTATGATCTTCCACTTCCTCTTATCGAGGTAGTCCTTGGTTTGATGGATTTCTTCCTCAACCATTGTGAGTACTTGCTCTTTTGCCTGGGGGTCATCCCCTACGACCAGAGGAAGCCTAAGGGTGAACCTAGAACTTATCATGTAAAGCTACCTTACACTTGAGGATCCCATCAAGATTGTAGAGTACTGTTTGTTCTTTGAGTTCATAAGAAATTAGAAAAAGTGTTTCATTTTATATATATATATATATATATATATTTTCTACATAATGATATTCACATAAATAAAGCACATTTAAGTCATCAAATTCAAAAGAAAATTTCATTGGATGCCACGTTAGCTTTAGCGGGTTTATGTACATCCAGATTTATAAACAAAATTACTTAAGCTAACTATCTACCTAGTTCATAGTACACAAAATTAACTAGGACCAAAGTGGTAGCCAGTTTAGCATGCCCTAGATCTATACTTATAGAGCTAATGTCATGCTTGCATTATTATACACATATTTACATAGACACTCTCACCCTCAGTCCTTAACATCTATATTTGTGGACTATGCATCCTTATTATCTTGACCTGTATCTATTTCTACCTCCTCTTCCACATCCTCTTTCCATTCTTGCTACACATTCTCCTCATTTCCTTCTGCAGCTTCTTCTTCTAGATCTTCCTCGTTTCCCTTTTCCTCTTGTACTTATTCTATTTTCACCTGATCAACTTCTCTAACCTCTTGAGGTGGTTAGGGTCACAAGGCCCCACCCTAGATCTCCCTGGACATCTATTAGTTAATCTATCATATTCTCAAAGCTCACCATCACATCCCCAAGTTGTTCCATTATCCTATGGTGAATTTGTTCAAAATGCCTTTGTGAGTTCTCCATATTTATTTTCATTTGTGGTAGCTTTTCTAATTTACTCTCCGCTATTGTTATCTTCTTCGACTCCCTTTCTCCTACTAGCTTATTAATCTCATTTTCACGCAAAGCTATCGTCCTTTCCTTTTGAAAAAGTTCTATATTTTTTCATTCGAAGTCCCACATTAACTTAAAGATGTGGTTCTCTTGACTTCCACATAGCTTACGGAGCCTCAACTCCTTTTCACTAAGTTTATAGTCTTTCCCCTCTTCTTTCTCATCTACCATAGGTTCTTTACCTTTCCTATGGTCCTTGACAGCCTAAAAAGTCTCTAACATCGAGCTTAACTCTTACTAAAGTCACCAATCCCCTTGTTCCCATGTTGGCCTAGGTCCTCGTAAATCTAAACTCTAATACCACCTCTATAACATCCCAAAGTAGATGTGGGTATCTCCAGTTAGAGCACTATATTTCTCAATAATGTTTCTCAAATTTACCCAAAAAAATTCAAGCACACAGAGGAAAAAAGTTCTTCATATGCATTGGCTATTAGTATTTCACATCTATACAAAAACTATTACAACTAAAAAGAATGCTATCAAAGCATGGTATAATACAAGAAGTCTCAGTAGTTCCCAACATTATCTATTTACAAGAGGCAAAATTATGTACACTATGTACTGTCGAGCCTAATCCCATGTGGCTCTTACAGATCCTTATATGGGGAAAAGAATAAAAGTAAACAATTTAGATTTGTAAGTCAAAATAACTTATTGAGTTGATAATGAATAAATGATCATCGCACACAAAACAATAACAATTAAGCACTGAAATTGCGAGTGAAAATCAGAAGTTTTATAAGAGTGCAAGATACAATTCTGGCACAGGAAACCACTGATAACTAAAGAAAATTAAGCAATTATCATTTAGCAAACATTTTCACTAACATGTTGTTGGTGATTCTCCTACCTTGTCGCTCCACTTTTAAAAATATGAAAATCCTTATCTCTCCAAATTCCAAGTGATATATAAGTAAGCAAGCATTACGCATTGCTAGCCGCATACTTTACCCATTTCATAAACAACTAACTCCAACTGGCTATGAGATCGGGTCATGTGTATAGCTTGTATGGGTATCTGCTAAAAGAATAGTCATTATCAATCTATTTTGTCTTATCATCTTTCGTAACTAATCCCAAGGCCCACCCCAAGGGTAATACTTATAATCCTGTAACATGACCAACAACACTTTAATTAGATCCCTGATTTGCCATGACAACAAGCAATCAAGAAATTAGCATCGAACGTATTTCAAGGTTATAGCATAGCGATAATATGATAAGTATTTTGAAATCCACTTTCCACACATAGTTGCCATTTTCAAGTGAAAGCATAAATCACAATTAAATTGAAGTCATAATTAGTGTAAGAGGCTATATGAGGTGGGCTTTTGCAAACATTGCATTTTATCAACTTCTATAAACATAATATATGGCTTAGGGATGTAACTACTTTGAATAGGTACAAAATTCAAACATGTATAACTTAAGAATTACAGATAAAGGATCAGAAAGGTCCAAATAAACTACTAAGAGAAATGTAATGATAGGAAGTCAATGTTACATAGATGAATGACAACTTTTAGCAAAGAATGGGTTAAATAAAACTAATATAAATATTGATATAATCACACATGATACGTAATCGCATCAAATAAGATTGAGAACTTGGATAATAGTAGCTCACGTGTTTCAAGTAGAAAGAACAACTGAAATAGCCTGTTAGATTCAAAATTAGTGCCAAAGAACAACATAGAACAAACATGTATTAAGCATTGGAACTCAGTACAAATAGAACCAAGCGGTAAGACATAGTAGCAAATATTTATGTTATTTTCCCCAGCAAAGAAAGCTAATATAAGGTCACCTTATACTCTCATGGTACTAACTCCCTATGCTTCAGCAATATCTATACCTTTCTTGCCTGATGTCATTAGACACAATATAAGAAGGTTGATCCTAATGGCATTACACTTCTTATCACAATTTATATTGGGTATAGTGTTTTAGAAACTTTTCTGTATTTAATACTTATAACTGGTTGCTCAACAAAGATGTGACAACTTTCTCGTAGCTGTATATAATGCTTCTATAGTTCTTTAACATTGGTTCAATTAATTCACTAAACCACAATAATTAAGTTTCTAAAGTAATTAGCATTGTAAGTTTATAATTTTAATCTTTTCAGTAACCCTGGTGCCATTCAATTTATTTTAATTAGTTTCGTATCAACCTAAAATAAACACCTAGTTTTATAATTAAAATTTTATAATTAAGGTCTTATCAATAGGGTTGTTATATCTAAATTAAGATCCAATCAATTCTCAAATAAATTTAAGTTTTAATTTAATCAATTTAAGGTAAATTAATTTGACAAAATCGAAATTTACCCAATTAGACTAAGTTTAAGTCCAATTTAAAGTCCAATTTCTGCCCAAATGTGTTCGAAATAAAATTTTGATGTTTTTGCATACAATTATCATCTGCCATCGTTGTCCGCCACTAGAGGTCAATTCGACCTACCTAGAGACTTGTCTTGCTGAGCTCAGTCTAACCCCCAAATCAATTTCACCTTTCTTGGCCTTCTCGTCAGTGAACTGCACCAAAAACAATAGTTGCACCACTCCTCATCATTGTGTCTTCTTATCATTAATTCTCTCTTCTCCAGCTACCAATTCTCAAATTAAAACTAGTAGTATGTTCCCCGTGTCAAACCCATCACAACTTATCTCTTAACTCCTAGCTTCAACTAGCCAAAACCCACAACCCACCATCATCGACCACCTTCAACTACCGGCCACCAAATTATCCCTTTTCTTTGATTATTTTTAGAAAATTTTGGCATGAGCTTGTTCATTGTGAGGCAAGGAACATGTTGATCGGTTAAGAATTAGGTTTTGAGGTCAAACGAAGAAAAATTGAGCTATGGAGGACGAGGGTGCATTTGTGAAAATTTGACAATTTTTTCAGTTTTCATTTTTTACATAATGACCATATGAACTTTTAAATTTTTGACAATTAATCCCAATTAAATTAGTTTTCTTGGTCCTCCCAGTTTCATTAATTCTACTAAGGCCCTCATTGATTTAAATTTTGTTTAACTAAGGCCTAATCCATGTTTCTATTATTTATCTTCCCTAAATACTTTAATTAGTTTAATCCTTAATTTTTACTATAATTCAAATTTTAAATTCTTCCACTTTCATTTATATTTTACGGTTTGGGGTGTTACAATATATATATAGTTTATTAATTTTAAAATGATATATGGGTACTTTATATCAAATCAAATTTGAATTTGATTAATATGATAATAAAATTATATGGTAAATTTAGAAAGAATTTGAAAATAAAACAAAAATACTTTCAGTGAAAATAAAGAAAAAGTCATAGTTTTCATCTTTTATTCTTAATGAAAATGAATATGAAGCCTGAAAATGAAACCAAACAGGTTGAGGTTTCCAAAATTCATTATATATAATTCTATGCTCCCTATTCGCTTTCTAAACTCTTCACTCACACCCTAAAAATAATGTGCCACACAAGATTTACTCAATTGCAACCTCTACACGCTAGAATTGGCCGCACTCATTGCCTCAGAAATGACTGATTTACATATTCTCATGGTCATTGCAGTTGCAAACTCCCATTAAGGGTACTAATGAATCAAATGTTTATCGAATAATTCAAATTTGAATTCGAAATTTAATAAATTTAAATTCGAATTTGAGTCCAATATAATATTTTGATATATAATTGAACTCGAATCGAATTCAATAATATTCGAGTTCAATATTTGATAAAATATTGAATATATATTATTATATATTATTATATATTAATATTTTTATTTTTCAAAACTTAAGTTTTTGATGATTTATAGTAATGAAATCATTGAATATTATATCAACTATTGCATGTATTTAATTTTTTTTTTTTGATAAATCAAATATTTTCACTTTGTGACTATAATAAAAGATGAAAAATCAATAAATAATTCAAAATTCAAGTAAAAAATTGAGTTAATTGAATCCAAATATATCAAATAATTACTCAAATTAAATTCAAATCAAATTTAAAATTTAAATCGAATTCAAATACAAATACTAATATAAATACAAGTAAAATAGATTCGGTTAGTTAACAACCTAACTCTAGCAAGCAGTAATGCCCACTTCTCAAATAGGCAGCCGGCTTTTTTTCATTTGGGCCTGCATCCTGCCTCGCAACAGCAGGGCCCATGCCCCCTCACATTCCCAAATGCCCCACCCCCACACAGTCTACCTCGCTCTATCCTTCTTAATTGCTCCACCTATTTAACTCCACCCCGCCTCGCATCGCCTCGCCATCATCAGTTCACTTACCACCATTAACAATTGAGTTAGTTCCCCTAACACCAACCATTCTCTAATTTAGTCTTCACTTGCTGACCTACGCATTATATAAACACATACGAATACACGATACACTCTCTGGCGCTTCTAATATACCCCTTATTATATACTAGGCATTTCTTGATTTTTCACATCATTATATTCTACTTGCATTCAATTCTAAGCTTTTTGCTGCATCATTATCCGTTCATCCTTTTCGACTGGAGTAATGTTTTCTTCAACCAAAATGGCCACAGCACGTTATTTCTCTCTTACCTTTCTCTTTTCATGTTTTATTGTGTTATTATCAGGTACTTTTGATTAGTTGCATATTAAAATTACCATCCCTTTAATGCGGATTTTTAAATTTGTTTCTATCTTTTATTCTGGTTTTGAATCTGGTTTCTTGTTGGCAATGCAGCTGGAATGGTGTTCTCGGCCACGTTTACATTAGTAAACCAGTGCAGTTATACAGTTTGGCCAGGGTTATTATCAAACGCCGTGGCTCCGCCACTTTCGACCACCGGCTTTGCCCTGAATCCCGGCGACTCATTTCCCATTTCTGTCCCTACTTCGTGGTCGGGCCGCATCTGGGGTCGCACCCTCTGTTCCCAAGACTCCACCACAGGGAAATTCACCTGCGTAACCGGAGACTGCGGCTCAGGAGCTGTCGAGTGCGCAGGCGCTGGGGCGATACCTCCAGCTAGTCTGGCGGAGTTCACGCTGAACGGCGTAGGTGGGCTCGACTTCTACGACGTCAGTCTGGTGGACGGCTACAATCTGCCTATGTTGGTGGTTCCAAAGGGTGAGGCCGGCGGAAATTGTTCTAACACGGGTTGCGTGGTTGACCTCAACAGCTCGTGTCCGTCGGAGCTGCAGGTGGTGAACTCCGTGAGCGCCAGCGGCGGAGGAGTATGCATCGCGTGCAAGAGCGCGTGCGAAGCGTTCGGAGATCCCAAATACTGTTGCAGCGGCGACTTCGGGACGCCGGATACTTGCAAGCCGAGCGCTTATTCTGAGTTGTTCAAGAGTGCGTGCCCGCGCGCTTACAGTTATGCTTATGACGACGGGACCAGTACATTTACATGCGAATCCGCGGACTACGTCCTCACTTTCTGCTAATTAATAGGTATTGAAGAATTGGAAGTCTAATGTGCCTAATTGCGTGCAGAGAACTCCTACACTGTCCTTAAGGTGATAATTGCCCCCACTATTTGTGCTGCAGGGACTATGGCAATTCACCTCTAGGATTCAACTAAGGCACCCTAGGAATTGCAGTCAGCACTCTGAAATTCCTACTTAAGAATTTCTGTTAGTGTTGAGAATTCTGTTAGTGTTGAGAATTATTGAAAAGAGTATAAAAATCTTTTGCAAGAGAATAATAATACTTTGCTTCTAAAATTACCTTTAATTTGTGTGGATTAATTCACTTATATAAGATTACAGCAACCATTCACACAGTTATGACTGTTAGATCAAATAACACATCAATCATAATAGATTTGTCTTTTTCTAACAGTCATATTGTTTCTGATTAAAAACGTAATTTAAATAATTAAATTAAATCACGTATTTAATTAAATGCTGGATTAAAATACAACTAGAATTTAATCCACGCCGCGTCGTGCACGTGCAAAAGTGCTAAGTGCTAAGTCTTGATTATTAAATTATATATATATATATAATTCCCATGCACTTGGACACTCTCCAAAAACCTTAAAAGAGTTTAAAAGCTTAATAAGAAATTTACCTAATAAAGGGACTCTCTTTTACTTATTTTTTCAATGTGGGATTAAAATCCCAAACGAATTCTCATATCTTTTCCACTTAACATACTATCTAGAGTTCTAATTAATTGCAACACTTTCTGTCCCACCCCTTCTGCTAGGTAGGTAATCCTACTAAAATATTAATTCTTTTTTTTTCTTTCTTTCTTTCTTTTTTTTGATAAGACTGCTAAAATATTAATTCGACAACTTGGTTGAGGAATGCGTGAAGTAGTTACCAAAACAATAAATTTAATTTTCAAAATGCCCTTCAAATTAATTGTCTTTATTACCAAATATTCTATATACATACATATATATCATAATATTTTATCAATTTTTTTAAATTAAAAAATCATATCTAATAATATATTACATATATTTTATTATTATTTTTACAATATTTTTTTTATTTATTTTCATCCTAAAAAGTCAATAAAAAATATTAATTTAATTGCTATAATAAAAATTATCTACTCTCAAAACATAAACAAATATAACAAAATTCTCCAAAATAAACTTTTAATTATTTTCAAAATATAAACAAATATATATCACATTTTTCAACACAAATTTCTTATTCTCCAACTTCGTTGCAAAACACATAATCCAAAACTAACCATTTATATCCAAATATTATCATAATTATTTGAACAATGCTTTCCGAGCCAGTTATAATACTGATAACAAAGCGTGAGATCTTATCGGTATTTTTTGAGTAACAAAATGAAAATATTCTTAATGTTTATTTAAATTCTTATACTTATATAAATAATTACTATTTTTTTTTATTTCACTATTATTCTCTTGTTACCACCATTTTATACTTCCATTTTATAAGAAAAAGATATTTAGAGAAAGATGTTTTTTTTAGAGTTTCATATTCAATTGAAAATACCATTTGTTTGGGATATTATATGTGTATTTATAAACAGCATAAAAACTATTATAAAATTTTTTATACATATTTCTTATATAAATGTCTGTACATTAATTATGCTTAAATATTTAAATGTACGTATGTATATTGAGTGTGCACTAATTATTAATTATACATGCACCAAATATTGATTAAAATAAAGCAAACGGTTGTCCATAATTTTTTAACATTTTATATAATTATTGGCTCAGTAGCGTGTACAGAATGTTTCCTAAAATACATGATATTATTGAAATGGATTGCCGGCATTCAGCGTGCAAATATGTTATAGAATAGAGTGTTAGATTTGAACAGATTGTCAAGATGCATGTTATACGATAAAATAAAAAATAAACTAGAAAATTTAATAGAATATTGTCCAAAAGTGTCCTGGCTGCGTCACAAAGGCATTAATCAACACAGTAATTGACTTTTGAAGTGTATTCATGAGCACCCAATTTTCCATTTTGTGCAAGGGTTCTGATATGTGTTAGTCAGTTGGAAACATGGGTACATGGTTTAGAATCAGTTACAAACCCCAGAAGTGACATTTTCTTGGATGGGCAACATGTGCATTGGTTTAACACCTTCGTAGCCTAGAGGTTAATTAATTTTGCTTATTTTATATGCCTCCCATATATATATATATATATATCCATTAATTTTATATTTATTTATAATCAATTTAAATCCTCTATTTCATTTTTTATTTCATCTCTTGCTTCATTTTATAAATATATGACATGCGTATTAAATATTTTCTCATAAAAATAATTCATTGAAAATTAAATATACTTGGTATAAATACAAAAAATTGATGAAATAGAAAATAAAATATAGGATCCAAGTGATTTATAATTGATCTTGTTGTCTCATACAATTTGGAAATCCCTTTTCTTTCCATTCACTCTATAATTTTATGTAGTGAAAAATAAATTTGTATTTGTATATGTTGGGGTCATTTGGCGGAGCAATCAGGTAGCCTGGAGTATTGTCTTCCCACTTGCATATGTGAAATTTGAGATTGAATTTTGAGGAATTATTAATATATATGTATGTATAAACAAAGAAATAAATAATAAAAATTGAGGCCATGTGTAGTTTCCGTTCGCATAAGAGTCTCCTACGCACATTAAGCAACTTTGCATACTTCCATTTTGTTTCGCTTTTTTCTTGACTTGGTTACATTGGGCGGTTATGAAGCCTCTAAAAAATTTGTGGCTGACCTGTTTTTCCTAAATAATTACGATTATTTTCAACAAAAGAGGCAACCACCGTCCAGGCTTTATAATCTGCATATACTTATTTTTGTAAAATTGGTGTGTATATATTTATTTCGCTCGTTGACAGATCAACATTATGCTAAACTAGGATTAAGAGGGTATTTGTTTGAGCTTATAAATGTTTTTGGTTGATAATTTTTTTAAAAAAACTATATATAAGATTTTAAAATAAGATGTTAAGATCTTATACGTTGTTCTAAAAAAAATAAGGAAATCATAACTTATTTTTAAGATTTCAACAAACTCCTTTAATTTTAACCATTCTAATCATAAAATTATATTTACTAACATTTTATAAGTTTTAAAATCTTGTTTTATCTAAATATTTTAATAATTTATTTTAAACAATAAAATTTAACGTCATGTAAGCTCCAATAATATTTTATAAAATATAAAAATTTATAAAATATTTTAAATAAATTTATTGAAACACTCTCTAAGTACAATAAAATAATTATTTGTTTATTGTTACAATCTGAATGAAATTAATGTTATAGTTTAATTTACATGATGAATACTGAAAATTATTGATTATGGATGTGCAGCCAGAAATCTAGTGGAGGGGAAATAACTGGGGCAGGGAGCGTATCGTTGGTGTCGAGTGGCGGACAGAGCCTGAGTTGTAATCGGTGGCAATTTACCTGCAGCTTGACTCTTAAGATCATTTTCGTGGCCATTCTACAATTGTGGCACCGCTGAGAAAGGCCCAACTACATGAGCAAGTGGACTTAGGGCTATTAATGGATCAAATTTTAATTTGAATTCAATTTGATTTTAATTTGAATTTTAAAAGCAATCCAATCCATTAAAGATGCAAATTCGAATTTTAATATTTTTTATTAAATTGATACTCTTATATATAATATTAATAATGATTTTAAAATAAAATTTATATATTATATTGACCTAATATCTATATTAATGTTTATATTATACTATTAATATTAAATCTTTAACATAAAAAATAAGAGGGTTATTGATAAAATGTCAAATAAAACAACATATAATAGTTCATCTATACACTAACACAATGTGAAATAGGAATTTAGTATTCAAATATTTAACTTTTGGACTAGTATATAATAAAAAGTTGTTAAAATTTCAAATACGATATAAATTTATTTTATAAATACAATATTCTTATAAAATTCAAAAGGAAAAATGAAAAAATGAAGTAAAGAAAGAAATTATGTCGGATTTTTTAATTAGATTTTGGATATTTATCGGATTCGAATACAATATGACTAACAAAAATTTTATAAGATTTGGGTCGAATTTAGATTTGAATATGATAGATTCGATCCAAATCCTACCCATTGACAATTTTAAGTGGAGTCATGTCACTAAAAAAATCGGTGGGATCTGTGGATTGGTGGACCTACAACAATAATACATGATAGACGGATCATGGATGGTTTAGCCTCAAACGAGGCTACAACCATGACTCCATATTTTTTATAATATTGAGCGAAATTTTTTGAAAAGGCTAATTCTGAGATGTGAATTGTTGGTAATTCTTTTTGGCAATTAAGCAAAATATTGATTGAGAAAGAGGGGAAGCAACAAAAGGAAGAATTTAATATTTGCACACGCCGAAGAGGACGTCATTATCTAGAATCAGAAATGACACTAACTCCTTGTCCGTGTTGGTTTGTTTTAGTGATTAAAATATTGGCATTAGTCTCCTTGTATCATAAATAATTAAAATAATAGAATGGAGCGTTTGTATTAATTTGTTTAGTCTGATTTCTATAATCGGTTAATTAATGGCTTTGTTTGGTTTTGTTGATCTCTCCACATCAAGACCGCCCAGTTAGCATGCGTACTTCATGGGATGTAATATATGAAAAATTTATAATATACTACACAAATAGTTTTTCAATAAAAGTAATAAATAAAATAAATCTATTTAAACGATGGGTAGTTTTACTTTCCTCTAGAGTCGTAATGCATTTTTTTTAAGGGGGAGAAAAAACTAGTATCATTATATTAACAATCAAAAGATAGTGCTGCATAATTATATCGGAATCAGAAATTAAAAATTGCCATAAATATAAAGCTTGTCTAGTTAAGTGATGTGCACAATGATTTGCTTTTTGACCGTTGTGATGAAATGAAAAGGAGATATGACATTCTATACTTCTGTTGGCATCCAAAATGAGGGGACAATGCAAGATAAATTTTGTGAATTCGCTCTGAAAGCTTGAATGACTGCAAAACAATCGCATTCAATAATAACATTCAGCCAACCGAAGTTAGAAACCATCTCACAGGCCACCTTGGCCACAATGGCCTCGGCAGCTTCCGCATCAGCAGAACTAGGATGCAACTGTGAGCTCCATGCCACGTAGAGACCTCTTCAATCTCGAGCAACTAAGCAAATGCTGATAGGCCTAACTTTCTTGAAGATGGCAGCATCAAAATTTATTTTGATTTGATGCACTGATAGGGCACCCTAGGATGAATCTGCATTATCTAGATTACTTGGAATACTACGCATCAAGGCCTACCTGTGTCGATGAAGGTAGGCTTTAGTAAACTCAACCACTGCAAGAGGTACTCCGTCGGCCCCCTCAAACTTCTGCCCGTTTTTGCGGTTTCAAGGGCTCCAACAGCAAACAAGAAAGATTTCGACTTGCTCTTTGTCACAAGATTAAAAGACTCCACGAAACCATCCAAGCATTGAATCAACAGTTCGGTAAATAATATGAAAGGGCAAGTTAGAGAGAACCCATACCTATCGAGCAAAGTGCCACTGCAATAAGCAATGAAGACCATCTTCAATTATGTTGTCACAGGTATCGCAATACGCATCGTTGAGCATTTTCCTATGACATAATAAAGATTTCGTTGGAAGTATATTACTTGTGGCTCTCAAAGCAAACTATCGCACTTTGGGGGAGACATTAGACTTCCTAATAAAACGGAAATCAAGCTGACTCCCAGAACTTGAAGAATCGCGGTTAGCTTCTTTTATTCTGTCTTTAATGGACACTGCAAGATGATATGCCGATCTGACAAAAACGTTTCCCAAGTGCATGTAATGCCAAGTAAGAACATCTGGATTATGCCAATCTTCCAGCGGTATCCTTAGGATAGCTTCATAGTCGGAAAAGAAATATGTGCTTAATCAGATCAATGGTCCAGCTCTTTGAGGAAGCAGCAATCAATTGAGAAACATAGGAGTCTGGAGGAAGCAGTTTAGTTGGAGAATATATTCGAAAAGATGGTTGGCACGATACCCATCTGTCGCACCATATACGGATACTAGAATTGGAACCTACTCTCTAATGGGTACCTTCTCGAATAAGCTGCGAAGAATCCTAAATTCCTGTCCAAGTGAAAGATGGGTTACACCCTAAAGGAGTATGGATGACACTGCAATCAGTATAATATTTATCCTTAGAACAAGTTAGCAAATAGAGAATGTGATTGGTTAAGTAGGTGCCAACATTGTTTAGCATGTGAAGCATTATCGAATGTAGGGGTGTTAAAAAGAAAATCAAAACCAACCAAAATTATAAAAAATTAAACGAAACGAATTGAAGTAGTTTCGGTTCAATTTTTGGTTTTGTATTTCAAAAAATTTTAATTTTTTGGTTCGATTTGATTTTTTTACTTGGTTAACCAAAACCAAACTGAAAATTGAAAAAAAAACAACAATTTGGTTAAATTAAACTGAAAATCAATCTTTTGGTTTTGCAGTTTAGTGAAATTGAACCAAAACTGTTTCTAATTTTTTATATATAAAATTTTATTATTCAAGTGCCAGTAATTTTAGTAAATTTTACAGTTTTTATTAAATTTTTTAAGTTTAGATAAATAAATATAATTTTTTAAATAATGTAAATATTAATGTATATTTAAGTTTTTGTGATTAGAAAGGGAGAAATTTTTGATAAGGTGAATTAACTGAAGCAGCATCAGAATTTATTTTGATTTGATCCACAGATGATGCGCCCTAGGATGAATCTACATTATCTAGGTTACTTGGAATACCACGCATCAAGGCTTGCCTGTGTCAGATGAAGGTAGGCTTTTAGTAAACTCAACCACAAGAGGTACTTCACTAGCCTTTTCAAACTCTGCCTGTTTCTACGATTCCAGAGACTCCATAGCAAACAAGAAAGACTTCAACTTGTTCTTCGTCACAAGATTCGAAGGCTCTACAAAACCATCCAAATATTTAATCAGTAGTTCAGTCAATAGTATGTGAGGGCAAGTTAGAGGGAGCCTATGCTTGCTGGGCAAAATGGCACTGCAATAAGCAACGAAGAACATCTTCAGTCATGTTGTCACAGATATCGCAATAAGGATTGTTGGGCATTTTCCTATGACATAATAAAGATTTCATTGGAAGTATATTACTTGTGGTTCTCAAAGCAAACTGTCGTACTTTGAGAGAGACATTAGACTTCCAAATAAAATGGAAATCAAGCCGACTCCCAGAACTTGAAGAATCGCGATTTGCTTCTCTTATTTTGTCTTTAATGAACATTGCAAGATGATATGCCGGTCTATCAAAAAAGTTTCCCAAGTGCATGTAATGCCAAATAAGAACATCTGGATTATGCCAATCTTCTAGCGGTATACTTAGGATAGCTTCACAGTTGGAAATAAGAAAAATGTGCCTAATCAGATCTACGTTCCACAGTTGGAAAGAAGAAAAATGTGCCTAATCAGATCAACGTTCCAACTCTTTCAGAAAGCATAAATTAGTTGAGAAACATAGCAGCCAGGAGAAAGCAGTTTAGGTGGAGAACATATTCAAAAAGATGGTTGGCAGATACCCATCTATTGCACCGTATACAGATATTGAAACCAGAACCTACCCTGTAGTGGTTACCTTCTCAAATAAGCTGCGAAGAATCCTAAATTCCTCTCCTAGTGAAAGATAGGTTATCCCTTAAAGGAGCGTGAATGACACTACAATCAGGATAATATTTAGCCTTGAACAATTTGAAAAATAGAGAATGCAATCGAGTAAGCATTATTGAACCAACATTGTTTAGCAAGTGAAGCATTATTGAATGCAGGAGTGTTAAGAAAAAAAAAAACCGACCCAAAACTGAATTGAATGTTTGGTTTTGTATTTTAAAAAAATTCGATTTTTCAATTTTTTTTACTCACCAAAACCAAAGCAAAAATAAGAAAAACAATGGTTCGGTTAAATTGAACCAAAAATCGGTCTTTTGATTTTACAGTTCAGTTAAATCGAACCAAAAATAGTTTTGATTTTTTTTATATATAATTTTTTTTTATTCAAGTGCTAGTAAACTTTATAGTTTTTATTAAATTTTTTAAGTCGAGATAAATAAATATAATTTTTTAAAATATCGTAAATTGTAATGTACTTTTAAGTTTTTGGAATAAATAAAAGGAGAAATTTTTGATAAGGTGAATTAATTGAGAAAAAAAAAAGTAAAATTGGAGAAGAGAAAATACAACTACATTGTCATTGTTTTCTAAAATAAAATTTATTATATCATCTTATACAAAATATATCAAAATAATTGTGAAAATCCTACATTTTATAAAAGCATAGATAATAATATATGATATATAAAAAAATAAATAATTATGATACAATGACTTAATGAGAAAAATGTTGATAGTTTTCTAAACTCAAACCATATAAGTGTATAATTTTCTTAATATACAAATTAATACATGTTACATATAAAAATAAATAAATGATTACCATTTGAAGATGAAAAAAGGATATATGAAAAGAAAATTAAAATTTCTACTATAATTATTTAATTAAATTTGTGCGTAGGGTGCATTGATGAGTAAAATATAAATTTCAATTTAAATTGCAAATCACGAGGATGAATCATATATTCCCATTCCTATAATAGTAGTCAGTAGTACATTGCATTTGTTGGCCACTAAAAATTTTGCTATATTATTATAAAAAGAAAGACTATTTTGTATCTAAAATAAAATTTATTTTTGGTCATTTACATAATTTGTCCTTTTAATTATTTCTATAACCAAATTAACAATGTAGTTTGAAGGATAAATGAGATAATTTAGTATAACAAAGATATGGATAACAGTTTATCAATATTTCAAATTTATCCTTTAAATTATTCTTTATAAATAATGATTTAATAAAGTTACAATTATATTTTTCTCAAAATTTGCAAATCCAAAATCCATACTTTGATGTGTGTACTCAAATTATTATAATATTTTAATAAGGCATACTCAAAATGTGTACTAAAATTTTATAACATAAAATAAACAAAATATTTATTTATCTTCTTAGATTTATTATAATTTTAATATTTTAAATATATATTTTTTTAAACAATAATCCAATTCAAAATTTTCACATGAAAACAAATAACTTTTTTTTTTTTTTATCAAACTTACTCTTATCAAATAAACTCTTTAGTAATAAAAAAAATAGGTAATTCAATTTTTTTTACCTAAAATCAAACATTTTTTATCAAACAAACTTTTATCAATTTTTTGGTAAAAAAATAATTTTTTTTGGAAAAGAACCTTGAACCAGTTTGGTTTGGATTCAAACCAAAACCAAACTGAGCCAAACTAGGTTCGGCTCGGCTTTTGATTTTTAATTTCAAAAAATTGAAATTTTCAATTAACCGACCATACCATTTAGTTATGTTGATTATAAATGAATGCATAGCCCTATGTGAACGAACGAAGATCTCAGAAGCCCATACCACCGTCATACTTGCTACGGCCAAGGTTTTCCTAAGTGAACCAATAGATTTTTCTAATATGCTTGTAATTCCACCAAAAGGAAGCCATCATCGATTCAATATCTTTAAGAAGATTTTTTAGGGAGTTTGAAACAACTCATGATGTATGTAGGAATGGCTTGGACTATGAGAACTTTTCGACCAGATAAGGACAATATTTTTTTCGCTCCAGCCATTAATTTGACTCCATACCCTCTCATGAATGAAAGCAAAATTGTCTTTCTTCATTTTACCAACAAACGAAGAGAGACCCAAGTATTTGTCGTGCTTGTCCACTAGTTTCACGCCTAGAATTTGTTGGGTAGATCTTTGAGAAACCAAATCAGAATTCCTATTGAAGACAATTGAAGACTTATCTAAATTTATGTGTTAGCCAGAAGCAAGCTTATATTGATGAAGAACATCTCAAAGCAAAGTGGTTGCACTCGTAGTTGCTTGACTAAATAGAAGTGTATCATCTACGAACAACATATAATAGACTCAAGTAGCCTTCTTACATATAGAGATACCAACACACTAATTGTCCTCGTCAATTCTCTTAAGAAAAGAACTTAAAGCTTTAGCGCAAAATAAAAAGAGGCATCAAAATAAAGGATCTCCATGTTGC
Source organism: Jacaranda copaia (assembly GCA_014898725.1). NCBI lineage: Eukaryota > Viridiplantae > Streptophyta > Magnoliopsida > Lamiales > Bignoniaceae > Jacaranda > Jacaranda copaia. The sequence continues at coordinate 1,456,390 of JACGDI010005624.1, read as the reverse complement.
AAGCCTCTTTGAGGATGAAAATAAACAAACTAGTCACCATTAAGAACAACCAAATACGAAACTAAAGTAACACATTACATGATTAAATCAACAAATTGCCTTGCAAAACATAATTTAAGCATAGCATTAAATAAGAAAGGCCATTTAATTTTATTATATGCTTTGATCATGTCAAGCTTGATAGCCATTAAGCCCACTTTTCCTTGCCCAGCCTTTCTGATAAAATTGCTAACTTGAAACGCAACCAACACATTATCAATGATAAGCCTTGAAGGAACAAAAGTAGACTAACATGCCGAGATAATGGAATCCACAAAAGGTTTTACCTTATTAGTTATCATTTTAGAAGCAATCTTGTAGGCCACATTACAAAGGATAATAGTTCTAAATTGAGTTATGAGTTTTGGTTTACTAACTATCGGGATGAGCACAATGTAAATATAATTGTGCTTGGAGTTGTTCCTTCCTCCATTTAAAAAATTGAGAGCAAAGGATATCACTCTCCACTATTCACTAAAACCATTGATAGAAAAAATCTAGCATTCCATCTAGCCTTGGAGATGTCATAGGCAACATTTGATATATAGCTGATTTCACTTCCTTGATAGTATAAGGTTTCAACAATTCCCTATTCGTTTGATCATCTACTTTTGTTGCAATATATTAAAAGACCAAGTACATATCAATTTCTAATGGACAATTGGAATGGAAAAGATCTCAAAACTATTTGAGGATTAGAGATTCTAATTCAATTCTAGAGTGGCACAAATCACTAGAGTTTGATTTTAGTTTACTAATGAAATTGTTACGTAACTGAGCGGAAGCTTTAGCTTGGAAGAATTTCATATTTCGATCAACATCCTAGAATGGAAGGTATCACTATATTATTGGTCAGAATCTTTCAACACATGACATAAGATATCAAAAATGTAATAGAAATTTAGAAGTTTTTTGTATTGAAGTGTTAGTCAAATGTTTTCTCTAGTACTCCTGCCAATGTAAAGAACACGAAGGAAAGGCTTGGATATGTTGAAAGAAAACCTTAATCTGAGAAAGTCACAACCATTCTTATAATGAAAATCCTAATCTGCCTCTTGAAAAATACCAATGTTATCATCAATAAGTTTTACAATTTCTCGAGTTTGTTTGAGATCATCAATAAGTTTTGCAATTTCTTGAGTTTGTTTAAGAAAAGGAACACCACAAATTTGAACCCAAAAATCACAAAAATCTATGTACTTGGAAATCAAGTCTTGATCTGCACTAAGTTATTTAACAACTAGTAAATTCTTGTCAAGAGTCCATGGATGTCCCTATAGGACCTTATCCTTGTTATGCACATGTTTGAAAATAAGGATAAATCACTGACTAAGCAAACATCCACACCACGCTTGGTGTTCATAACTCTGCTTAAAGTTGTGCAAAATGCTTGAAAATTAAAAGGCTTCAAAGTTACCACATGTCCCACCAAAGCCAAATCTAAATCAAAAGAAGATTTACTCTAGTCGTCATCTAAGACAAGAAGAGTTGAAGATTCCCCTTCTATAACAAACAAAGATGTTGAAAGTTTTTTAATATCAAGGTCCATAGATTGCCAAAGGCACAGGCGATAACCACTGAAAAACTATAAATAACCTCTAAATGTAACAACAGAAAGAAACTCAAAAAAGTAGAAACTACGCTCTCATGGAGAAAGACTCAACTAACACTAATTAATTTCTATTTTCAGAAGAATAAACATTGAAAACATAGATTAGTTATGCCCATAACTTACCAAACAAGAGAGAGTGAGACTAAAATAATAACTGTCTACTTTTTAATACTCATATATATATATATATAATTTTTTAATAAATATCAATTTCAAATATCTTTATTTGATAGTTGGAACCAAAAATCTTTCAAATGACATATTACACTTGTTAGTAAAGTAGCAATGCTCGATGCAATTTAGGATATAAAACATAGATTGATGCATCAGTTTAGCAAGTGACATGCTAAATTAAGACTAAGTGCACAAAAATAAAAATTTAATAACAAATGAAATTAATTAAATTAAAAATGACAACTAAGCTTAACTTATGCATTTCTGGAGCTGAAAAACCTGTTCAAGCCACCAATGCTGCATTTTAGAGGACCTAATGCTATGGATTGCTTAGGATGTCATGATGGCATTGCCAAGACACAGCTCAATGTAGACGGCACTAAAGATATTAGCACAAAATGCCATCGCACATTGTTTGTCGAGGTTTACTACTAAACCACAAAACATCACATTCAAGAGAGCTAATTCAGTAAATACTAGGAAACCACAATAGTATTAGCGAATAACTCCTCAATGCAAATTGTAGCAAAAATGATGGCCTAGTATGCTACAAAACAATGCCCACAAGCGACCATCCATGGGAAAGTCATCCTCAAAACTTAATAGGTGGCCAAACTTTCATGGCTAGTCGCTATTGCCACCGCCATGAACTTAAGGTGACCAACCTCTTGGAGTTTGATAAAATTGGAGACATTAAATAGAGGCAAGTGATTAGAAGGAAAAGGTGGATGAATACAAGCATGGAACTAGAAATAGATGTAAATCACTTTAGGTAACTTGTTAAAAACCTCCAAGCCTAAGATAGGATCCAAAAATTGATGGCGCATTAAATAAGATCCCAACAAATGGAGATGATTAAGACAAGCCCTCACCTAGCAGCTATATTTCAAGGTACCAAAACTACTTCCCCAACTTCTACAGAAGAGATGTCACTTAACTTGGTTGTCAACATAAAAGATAATTAGCAAGCAAAGGATTACAATAAATTTTGTAGGAGCTAATAACAAACCCTAGGGTGCTTGCAAAGTTGGGTATTGCTAGACCTTGGAAGAGGTGCACAAAATCAGGAAGACAAATACACATAGCACCCATGTGCACTTGACAAATCTCCTAATTTAGGGACTTAGTGATCATGAAGCATAAATTTTAGGATCCTCTAAAAAGTTGTAAGTAGAAGGGGAAGGACTTCTTCAAAGGATAGAGATCACAAACAAAAATGCATACTAAACACAAATGGAAAAGATGACCACTGGGGATGCTCCCAATCTAAGGAAATGCATCCTATGAAAAGTTTATTTACTTTATCTAAGCAATTCCTTTCTGAAAGTTATATTTGATTTATGGTAGTTCTTGATTAGTTATATAAATAAATAAATCCACAAGAGTAAAATGGTAAAAGAACCAAAAAAGGCCTAATAGATCAAAAAAAGACAATTAATAAAAAAGGATTAGAGAGCCTAAAAATAATTAAGCCTATAAAAAAAGGTAGCAAAACCCTAATAAGCTTGATTCCATAGAAAAAACTACAAATACAAAGCCTAGAGAGAACTTCAATACAAGAATTTTTTCATAAGAAAATACAAAAATTTGAGAATAGGAAAACTTTTTGCTTAGCATTTTAAAGAAATTGAACCTCAAAACTTGATATCTACCTAGAAGGATCTAAAATCAAACCTTTAAACTTGATATCCACCAACAAAAAAGTGACTCTATTTTTATGTAACATCATTTTGAAGTCATCTTTGGAACTCAATGTGACAAAGAAGAAATGCTGAGAAAGTAGATGAGATCTACAGTTTGTGACTCTAGTAGCCAGTTGGCCCAAGGTTAGAAAAGTTGGGGAGCCACAAACTTGAAATGTAGTTACATCTGACACCACAGCCCTTCCCAAAGGTGCAGTTGATATAGGTGGAGATGCCTGCAAAAAAGGCACCATTTTTTGGAGTTCTCACTTTATAGTTAGCCTAAGAGGCATTAGAGACCCTATTAGAGAATACCATCGCTAGAGTTGTCGCTAAAGCAATTGTTCAATACGTAGGAGAATACAACTCTTAGAAGTAGCAACTGTCTTCTCACAGAAGTTGGGGGGAGGGGCTTTTTCTTTCCTAGAGAGAATTGAATGATGAACCAACCTAGAGCATTCATTGCTCCTCCTCCTTTATCTATAGAGGTAGACATACACCCATCCTTCTGAGCAAATTTCTTTTGGTAGCTGCCCATTGCTGCCGAAGTCCTAACTCATTCACTAAAGTTGCAACCTTTAAGAGGTGTACAGAGCTAATACCTCCCCTCAACGATTACTTTCCTAAAATATAGTCTATTCTACCTAGTTGCCCTAACAGAGAAACTCTCTTTTAAAATAGAGATAGTCAATTTGCTAGAGTTTGACAATATGGTAGACCCTTAGGATCACCCCCAATCCTCTTTAGGAGTAAAAAAGTATCACCGTTAGTAGATAGGACAAAGTGAAGAATGAATAGAAAACAAGGCACCTTCTCTTGTCCATCTTTACACATAGACATGCAATCATCTCTTTAGGTTGACCCATCACAATGATTTCCTACTACAACCAAAGCTCTATCGAGCTGTTAAATACCTAACCATTCTAGAGAAATTCTTGATTCAAAGATAAAAATGTCCACATAGGGGAACAACAACTCCCATGAATAATCACTGCAATAAAAGATGAATTCCTAGAGGAAGTGGTAGCCTGTAAAATAAAATCAAAGGACTAATCCAATAAAGGTACTCTAAAGAGTCGTTACCTAACAGTGAACATGACCTAAAGTGATCATTCAAACTCAGAGTATAGAGAACTATGAAGGTATAAGAAGAGATGAATGCATTGATATCCTAGTGATCATTGCCTCCTTGACTTACCCATAAATGATGAAGATCTCAATAAATAGTAAGAACTAAGCGATCATCATACCTCATTATACCTTATTCTAACTAAATGGTAAGTCCTGAAATACTTTCAAAATTGAGAAAGATCACACATATTCTGAAAAAAGCACCCCAAAACCATTAGGTTAATGATGCATGAAGTTGATTGAGCTTGAGAAATATCTAAGATGTGAAGATGGCAAAAGAGAGGGTTATAACCTTATGATCTATCACACAGCTAGGTGTAGGATGGAAAAAACTCCCTCTAAGAGTAGAAAGAGCAATTGGAGACTTCCATATTGTCAAAGAATGCCATGTTTGCACTCGAAGAATAGTAATGACTCCTGCCACCAGCCTAAGAGATGTAAAGAATAGTCATAAAGAGTTCTAACGATAAAAGTTTAACCCTTAATGTTAACATCATAGGGACATTTGCATTAGGAGTTACCCTTGATGTGATGGAGCATGCCATCCATGGCACCACAAGTTATCTCCTACTCTTTAGTTGATCTATGGTAGTTATAACCTTTATTTATTTTTAGTTTTGGAATACTATCTTTCATCAACTAGATGTTGCTTTTAGTAGAATTGAATAAAGCTAGCCCATATGGGAATAGCACCTCTGCATTAATGTTAATTACATGAATAAAGTTTACTTTCTTTTCATTATTATCTCCTATTATTAATTAATTTATTTGAGGTGCTTGTGCATCACTATTCAAAACATACTTGAATGTTTTTGGTGTAATCCTACTATTGGTCACTTTAGGTACATGTTGCTGCTTGAAAGCCTTTCATAATCCTTACTTAAGGTAAGTAGCATCTCTTTGGCATAATCCCAAGCTATATAACCCCTCTAGGCTAGATAGTTTCCACTTAGAAGCCCATCATAAATCCTCAGTGAAGGTAACTAGCATCTCTTTAACATAATCTTACTTTGTACAATCCCTCTAGGCTATGTAGTTGCTACTCAAAAGCTCATTATAACCTTTTCAGATACATGGTAATCACGTCATACCAGTCATCAAACTACTATGAGGGCATGCAGTTGACTTATTGCACTTCATTGCAATGTTTAAACATCTAAATAAAAGACCTTTTAAATTAGGCTCACACTTTAACATCATCATTACACTTAGTATTAACAATAGGGCCTTTCCAATGAGGCTCGCAATTGAACATTGCCATACTTTTGATAGTGGTGTCAAGATCTCCTAAATGAGACTTAATGCAAAAATAATAATTGAACTTTTTCAAGCTCTTACCAAAGAAGCACCTAACTATGTCCATATGTGAATGACTAAGTATTGTAATGGAAGTTTACTTATGAGGCATCTATTAAATTTAAATAAATTAACTATATATTGCGATAAGACTTCATGAATAAGACTTGCATCCTAACTTTGTTACTATATTGGCCTTGAGATATCTAAAATGAGGCTCACAGCAAAATGCCATCATACCATCTGACACTCCGTTAAGACCTTAACAATGAGTAACTCAATTGAACTTGATTTAAGAGTCTAAATATAACACTATTAAGGTATTTGATCAACTAATTCAAATGACCGACTTATCATGATGCCAACTCCTTAGTGAAGTTCGCATATGCACTCACGAGTCACTCTATATGACTTGATAATGCCTCTTCTAGGGAAATTGCAATAAAACTTAATAAGAGACTCTATGCCTCACTTGTATGCTCCTGTTTCATATTAAGCTCACATTGATAGCATAATAAAGCTTGGAAGTCAGCCACTTGACTAAGTGTGTGCCCAAATCTAACTAAATTTTTCTAAGTTATTTCTTGAGTACAAAGTTTTGATAGAAATCCTAGGTGCTCATCCAAAAGCCCTATCTAAATAAAGAACAAATGTAGTCAATATTTCAGAAAACTCCACTGTATTAGGAAAGATCATTTGGCCAGGCGCTGTCAACAAAGGCAAGGCGTTTGGTATACACATCATAGTTGGGTGCTTGATGGGCACCTAGTGCCCTTGTCATGGAGTGCTTGGTGCACGACGGCACAATTGGGCACTAGCTATGAACTTAGCATCCAACAATGATCAATGTTCAGTGCCACACTCATACACTCGCCTGATAGTCTCCATAATGACCACCCTAAGCAAGCATTTTGCATAAGGGAAATACAAAAGCACAATAATATATAGATAATGTTGTGAAAATAATGAAATTCACATAGATGAATCTTCTAAATAACTCAATGCAGAAAATAGTATAAAACACTCAAACCTTTATAACAAAGTGATGAAATCTAACAACATTATTTTATGCAAACCTGTGTTTAGCTAATACTTACCATTTAAATAAAAATCAGGATGGCTCGCAATAATCACATTTGTTGTGATATCCTTTAAAGATAATCCCCACAATAGGGTCATAATTGCACATGACAAAAAAATCTTGGAATACAAAGTGACATCTTTGTAGCATAACCTTCAAAGGTCATGTAGAACAATGTGACATAGTAGTACATTCCTAGATATCCCTAAAAAAATGCCTCTGTGAATTACCTCAAAGGTTTGCTAGAAATTTGAATTTGAAAGAGTTCATGAACAATTCTTGAAGTATGTACCTTTGTGAAAAATGCTAACCAATTTGCAAAATTAGGGTGTCAAAGTAAAAGTGGCTAATTCCCAACGTATTTTGCAAACTATGACATACCAAAGGGAATGACCTAATGTCTCTCAAGTTTTATCTCTTTTAGAGCTATTGTGCAAACCAAAGCTACCAACACCAATGAGAGCTTGTGAACTCATACAATGTAACAATATCGAGAGACGAAAAATCCTACCATAGCAACCAGTTGAAGAGATGCCCGCCTTGTGGGTGCCCTATGCAAAAGACAATGAATTATCTTGAAAACTTATCCTAGACACAAGAATCCTCATAAAATATCTAAGTACCTTGGAGAAAGGATATTTGAGATTAAAAGCACCCTAAATAAAAAAAAAAAAAGCCTTATGTGGAATATGAAGCGAGACATGTTTCAACTTCACTAAAATGCATAAGTTCACAAACTTATACCCAACCTATACATAATTGCTACAAAACCTTGAGATTGCTCTTTATATGGAGCAAAGTCAACATGGTTCTAAGTCCTCCATAAAGAACTTACCCCTTTTGGACATTGAAAAGTATTAGCCAAGAGCCAAAACTTGAAAGAGTACCTAAGCATGAAACATTTGAATGAAATCTTCAGAGTAGTTTGTAGAGTGAGAACCCTTGATGAACATCCTCAATGCTTTTCACTACACAAACCTTGTTCTTAAAATATTTTTATAAGTATCCCCATGACATCATGCTATTTATAGGTACTCATTTAATCCTTATCATAGAAAAAACTATGGGTTGCATTTGCAAAGGGAACAAATGCCTAACTAAATTTAACACAATGCCAACTTGAGCACTAAAGAAGGTGTTGGGAGTCTTGGTGTAGGCACCAAGTGGGTGGCTCCATATAGGTACCTAGCTAGTAGCCCTATGCAGGCATTTGCTTGGGGGCATCAATACCCAAAGGTGATCAACGAATCCTGGACAATAGAGCTTTTGATGCTACCCCCTATCTCTCTTTCTCTCTTTTGTGAAGTTTGATTCAACTTCAATTATAATTTACTTTTGATCCTACCTCTTAACATCCCACTCTTTACAATCATACTTGAAATTTGTCTTACTTCTTAGATTAATGTGACATGAGATTTTCATAAGCCTTTAGACAAAAGCAAAGAGCGTAGTTTGACTAAGTCCTTAGATAAAAGCAACACAAAACTTTTCTAAGTCTTTTAATGAATGCAAGGTGACTAGCATGACACCTCCTAAGAAACAGCTAGTTAAAAAGACTTGAAACAACCTCAACTCTGATGAAAGATGAGTAAATGCAAGTCTAAATGCTCAACTTAATTATTAAAATTAAATTAAATTAGTAACCTTATTTTAACAAATTAAGGTAAGGTGATAATCAAATTGGAATTTATGATATACTTTGAGTATGAAAATAAAATTTTCAATTGAAAATTGGTGGCTTGATGATATGAATAACTAAATCCACAAGGGTAAAATAGTAAAAAAGCCAAAAAAAAGGTGCAATGGATCCAAAAAAGATAATTAAATAAAAAGAGGCTAGCGAGCTTAAAAAACAACTAGGCCCATGAATAAGGACAATAAACTTCTTATGCGCCTGAGCTTATAAAATAACAAACCATAGGTACTTTGCGACAAAGAGAACTTGGGCATAAGAAATCATTCCAAGAAAAATGAAAAACTAGAAAACTAGAAAACTCTCTACACCAAATTCAAGAGAAATCAAACCTCAAAACTTGTTGTTTATTGGAAAAAATCCCGACTTGCTTTTCATGCAACATCAATTAGCCTTTCTTTTAACTAATAAAGTTCATCCGAGTTAGGGAGATGGTAAATGTTACTTTAAAATTGAGTGAAGAACTTTAATTCCACTTGAACATTTATCTTTAATCACCACAAGCTATCATTTTTTAGCAAAAACATCTAATCAATAAGACCTTTTGAGGAGCCACGCAAAATGAGAACCCCGCTATAAGATCCCCAAGGGTTCACAGAAAATAACACAGCTATAAGACCCTCAAGAGGGCACACAAAAACCAAGCTATAAGAACTACTGAGGAAAAGCGCAGCAATCACGACTTTTATAAGATCTTCAAAGGGGTGTATTGCAACTAAGACTACTATACGACCATCAAGATAACGTGCAAGAACCATAATTGTTATAGGACCCCCAAAAGGACAATCAACAATCAAGACTACTATAAGACCCCTAAGAGGGCTTGCAGAAATCATGACTATTATAAGACCCTTAAAGGGGCATGCAAAAATCAAAATTGCTAGGAGATGTAGAAATCACTCTACTATAAGACCTCTAAGGTGGCTTGCTGATATACAATTCCATAGTAAGACCCTAATGGGACACATAAATAGTTATCTACGAAGGAGACTCCATAGGGCTCCCTTTATGGAACATCTTTGTGAGAGACCTCATGGAGCTTCCTCTATGGGATAGTATCCATGTTGGAGACCACAAGAAGCTCCCTCTACAGAACAACATCCCCCACAAGCGACCATAAAAGTCTCCTTCTATGGGGTAACACTTCCATGATAAGACCCTAAGGGGTACGCCAAAAGATATTTCTGTGGGAGACCTTACAAGGTTTCTTCTATAGAGCATATCTTTTTGAGAGATCGTAGGGGGCTCCCACCATGGAATGATACCTTTGCGAGAGACCCTATGGGTTCTCAAAATGACATATCTGTAAAAGATCTTAAAGGGTCCCCAAAATGGATTCTCTACAAGAGACCCTAAAAGGTCCTCAGAATGAAAAGTCTTTGTGCCTAAAGGGTTCTTGGAGCAACATAATCCCGCAAGAATCCCAAAGGGTCCCACAACAACTTAACTCTTTGTAAGATCATAAATGATCCTAAGAGCATAAAGTTTTAAAAGAATTCTAAGTTATTCACATAGTATAAAGCTTAAAAAATATTCTAAATTATTCACAGGGCGAAAACTCCAAAAATAAACTCTAAATCATTCACGGAATGTAAAGCTCCACTAAATTACCTTAGCAAAGGTACAACTTTTGCACTCTCGCACTGGAGCAACCCCAGCATGACCTCGAAAGGATAGGCAACCTCGCAGTGCAATTGATCTACCAACATAAAAGAAAAGGGTGGCCTATTGGTTGTCCCCAACAACTGATAGATGACTGTCTAACCACATGCTACCTATGAACTATTGATTGCTTATGACACTTATGACAAAGGAGCACCTTTGTAAAATATTTGAGGTCATTCGTGGAGTGCAAAGTTTTACCATAGCTCCTGAGGAATTTCCAGAGCATAAAGCTCCAATTGAGATCCTAAATAATTCTTAGAGTAGAGAGCTCCAGAAAAATTTTAGGTTAGTCCCAAAGCTTAAAGCTCCATAAGAAACTTTATGTCATGCACAGAGTGCAAAGCTCCACCTTCGAGAAGCGCAAAGCTCATCAAAGATCCAAGAACAACTCTGAAACGTGAAGCTCCACATTGAATTTGGAGTTGTTCGTGGAGTGCAAAGCTTTGGCAGAAGTTATAGGCACGCGAAATAGTATCTTAGCTAAAGGACCCCTTAAGGAGGCTCACAAGCCAACGTCTTTACTGCAAGACCTTAAAGGGGCAAGAGAAAGACACCTCAACAAGAAACCTCAAGTGGCTTTTAGAGCAATCGATGCAATTCAAAAAAGGATCCTAAAAGCTTCCAAGAATGATAAAATCTCGTTGCAAAATCCTGCACTAAAGAATGATAAAATTACAACCACTAAGTGGAAAAGTGGGATATCCAACCCAACAAATGAGGATGAGGAATAAGAACATAAAAAATTGCTTTCTTTCTATGATTTCACATAGTTCTTCGCCTTATTTCTTACTTTTATTCCTTTTTAATTTTCTATTACCTTGATATTAATGTGCATAATTATTTTTTCCGCAAACCCTTTTTTTTTAAATGCATTCCATACTTTGTTTCTTTAGACCTGAGTTTTTTGGTCTATAGATTTTTTTTTGATTGAATAAAATCATTTTATTTTTTCTCATTCATTGTACTAAAAAGTCTTTTTTTTTTCATTTATCATAGATCCTATGCACTCATAAGCATTATTATCGAACTTGTGATGCTCTAATTTCTTCATTTTATTTTATTTTCTTGTCATGGTTTCTTTATTTACGTATTCTCTCTTTAGATAACTCATTTTGGCATTTAAGGAAACAAATGAATGTAATTTCTTTCGTAAGTCATTTTTACATTATTGTTTTATATGTTGGTTCGCATCATTGGATTAAATATTCTCCTATCATTAGTTTAAATATTAAATATTGTGTTTCTTTCATTTCCTTATATAGTTTACTATATTTTAATTTCATTGTTTTTTGTAATTATTAATATTTTATATTTTTACCACTAGTTTTAATTTGATCTGTTTCACCAATATTTCATGCATTATTGCTTAAAATATTTTTGGCATAGAAAGCGTAATGGGGCACTAGACGGTGGATGTTCAGCAAGATTGCGTGGACTTTTTCTTTTGCCAAATGAATCCATAATAGATGCATGGGGAGAATTTGTAAATAATATTTTACTTTTGGATGGGCCATAAATTTGTAATGTCCCCTGCAAGTTCTTTTGCTTCGTGTTGTAAAATAACTAAATGCTGCGAAAAAATGACATATACTACAAAGGTACTATAGTTTTTTCAGTGGTCCTGCTCAATGCATAGGGTTATATACGAGTACGATATATAGTATTCAGTAGTTCCAAAAAGAAATAATATAAAAGCTCAAAAATAAGCTTCCATTAAAAACAAAGAGAGAAAATTTATTTCATTATACAACTCGAATATCGGTTAATAATTTAATCTCAGAAGTTAAAGATTTATACTTCAAATGAATTTACTTTTCTTATCCCATTTTATTTTCTTGGCTGAAATTATGGCAGACCTTGGAAGGGCTTGCTCAACTTGATTGAAAGTCCTAAGTAAAACAGTTTGATGCCGACCATAATATTTCTTTAAACCATTCGGATGATGTATAATACATTTTGATTTGGGCTCCACACCTTGCGTCTATATATGGGGACCTTCCACGTAATTTGATTTGAGTTGGGTCTTCTTCAAAGTTTGAATTCTTTCATGCATGAAATTGCCAACAGCCAACAGTCCTAATTTTGTTATTTTATATACATCTCATTATGCGTGTTGAATTCATCGAAAAAAAGTAGACCATGTTTTGTTATGTTTTCATTTTTAACATTTTTAAAATTTGAAAACATAAACAAACCAGCTTTAGCTTCTAAGTTTAGGATGGAGCTTGTTTGGCAATTTGAAAACTAAAATTTCGGACTTAATTTAATATTTGAAAAACAGCGTTTATCTTCATTACTCTAATATCTTACAACATCTTTATCCATTCACAATCTTGTTTGACTTTGGCATGCAGAATTCCCATTACAACCTCAACTTTTTTTTTTTCCCTTTTATTTTTCGAGGTAGGCGTGTGAATTTCATGAGGTGGCATCAACTGTTTAACTTTTCTATTAATTAGCGATGTTGAACGCCACATTTAATTTTTTAATTTTTAAATTCTCTAATTTTTATTGTTGTAATTAATTCACCTGGGCTATGTTAGATAAGGTATTTGGTTAATAGAGGAAAATTGTAATGGTGATTGGAATAGTGAGATTAAATAAGTGGATATTTGCGCATAATTGTGCTATGTTAGGAGAATATAAATAAAATATGTAACACATCAGAAAATATTAATTAGGCAAAACAACGTAGCGAGCACAAAATAATTTTATTAGGCTTTTCTTATTTGGACATATAAGATTAGGCAAGATTCATATACTAATAATACATAAATTAGAAATGATATCCAATACTATATAATCTATTATTTGCTTTGATTTTAAAAATTGGTGGTATTCCGCACTTGACACTATAATATTTAGTTGGTAAGATTGCTCAATGTGATTACATTTTGTAATAAGCAGAATATTCTAACTTCTAAAATGGTAAATTTCCAAAATATGGCTACAGAATTTGGCAGAAGGTGTTGAGGTTAAGGTTTTCATATGAGGGCTAGGAATGACTTTTTCATTCTTTATCATATTAGATTAAAAAGGATGAAAAATGGATCAAGTCATCTTGGTTTGATCCATAAATCAGCTTGCCCTATGATACTATGTCGAACCGCAAAGGTATTATGGGCCACAAAGATATGAAGCAAACAAAATATAAGACTTGAAAATGTATCTATTATGCCTTATCATGTGAAGTAAACAAGTGCTTACAATAATTATTAATCACATAAAACAAGGAAGTAATATTTATCAAATTGTCAGTGTAATGAAATAATGAATAGAAAGCCTACTTGAATGCAAGATAGAAACTTTATAAGCTGAGGCCTAATGTTCTAACAGTGTCCTTCGCTAAGGTTATATTGCCCCTCATGTGATACTAAAAGACTTCTAACAATTAACTTCCCAAAATAGTACAACTTTCTCGAGTTTAAACTAGGACTCTAGTAGATCGGACTAGCAAACTTTTGCTTACTTGGAACTCTTTATTAATGGATAGTGTATGAACTGTGAAGTATAGCAAGACAGACATAATGTTACACTTGACTTTTATTTTCAGTGATTTGGCTTTGTTCTAGGCGCTTCTATTTATAAGTGGTATAATGGCTTAATGAAGAGTTGCAACTGCAAACAAAGAGACAAAATTTTGAACTAAAAGATTTGATCCATTCTAGAGGAGAGACAACTCTCTAATTATTCTGGAAGTGTTGAATAAAATTTTGAAGAGTTACATTTAGTAAAAATAAATTCTGAAAGCTTATATATAATTAAAATAATTTGTTCTTTATATTTGGTCATCTTACATATTTCTGTTTCATTTCTATCTTTATATATCATGTTTATATATATAGTTCTATTCAAGATGGTTATGTTTGTTCCATATAAAGTTTTAAGTGAAGTTCAGAACTTTATAAAACAGGTTCCTTACTCTAGGATTGTAGACGGTATCAGAGCTATAGGTGCCATGGAAGGATTCATTTGTTTGAGTAAGCAAGACTTTGACACAAAGGAAGCCGGCCTACTTTAAAGCTAATTATCGCAACAAAGTTGTTCTCTAATTTGAACATAAAATTATATGAACATAATAATATGAATAATTTGATGAGAAACATGGATTCTCTAGCCTCCGTCTTTGGAGAAAGTAACAAGTTTACAAACACTATATCTTTTGGAGAAATTATGTGGATTGATCAAGACCTTCTTAATTGAAAATAACCTAAGATTATTATCAGTAAAATTTATAAGAGATCCCCTATAGATTTCAAATCAACATATAATATTAAGACACAAGAAAAAATCCTATATATCTTTAGTCTCTGACCAACAAACTATCAAGTTACTATCCAAGTCCTCCATCTAAAAATATGTTAAAAATGGTTACAAGTTTTTACATATAGGTTTCATCTGATTGCTGTCAAGCCATTAACAAAAAAAGGTTCAAATGCCAGTATCTTTCTTACCATAAGTGATTTTAGGCATTTAGACTTTGATGACTGATTACTAGAACTAATAGAGACAAGTCTTCGTAATGGCCTAATCATTTTCAAAATTTTCCCAAATTTCATAGTTTCCCTAATAGATCCACATATCCTTGATATCTTCAATGTCAGAGTTTCAATTACAGAATGAAACGAAGTTCCTACATATATAAAATCTTTTACTGAATCCATTACAAAATCACAAACACAAAATTGAATATGAATGCAGTTGTTCACAATCATCCTATTGGACAAATAATGTTTTGGGAGGGAGATAGAGCCAAATCAAATCTTATAGTTCTTAGAATTATCAAATGGAAGAATATTGTTCTTTAAGAAATATGAGGATGGGCCCAAGGTTCAAATCTTCCTCGATAAACAATAGAAAATTCCTATCTAGAGCAAGTCATTAGCATGATGATGGATCTATGGAGATAAAATTTTCTTAGATCTTCAACCAGTTATGAATCAACAAATATCCCAATTCCTAAGAGAGATTCTGTATTAGTTTCTCTTAGAACTTATATATTAGTTCCTTCTGATATTCCAAGAGCAGTTTCTTTGAGAACCATAGAAAAGTTTGTAGATTCCAAGACATTAGAGTAGGCCAAAATTTAGCCCAAACTATCTATCAAAACTACGAAGATTTTGAACAACATGATTCCCTATTATTGGCTTCCTCACAAATTCTCATGATAATTAAAAAGTTTTTGATAAACAAAGAATTTCTCGATAAATATTTTCTTACTAAACAAATGTTTTCATACCAAAATAGTTTATGCAAAATTTTGATGAACATCAGACAAATTAGATTTGTTTTGAATGGAATGAGTACATGACTTATACTGATGTTGCTTTGAGTTGGAGGGTCAAGTACTCCAGTTGATTCAAGTAATTTTGGGCTTGAGATCTGCAACCACGAACACACGTCAACTAGCTGAGAGGCCCCCAGCTAAGGCATTCCGACGCTCAAGTTAGTTATGGTAGATCAGAGAATAGAGATAGTATATAGTGAAAAGTATAAATGACATTACCTTGAGTGTGGTGGTGCTTGTAGTATTTATAGCCTGTTGTGGGCGTGATTTTACCCAAGTACCCTTATCAGGTGTACTTGGCTTTTTCCATGACAGGAGATTGGGAGTCATTCTTTGTCCAGATCCCAGTACTATGCCAGGTGGCGCAATCTCCTATTTTCCCGGATAACCATGCCAGTAGGAGCACGTCCCTACCAAAGTTGTTGTAGTTGTTGGCAAGGGTTACATCAGTTGCCACGTGTCACCCATGTCGAGGGGTTTGACCTGTCCCATTATGCCCAGAGGACAATTCATGTTGATCGGACTTGAGTGCTAAAACTTCTGAAGTGGCCCTTAGGTCGATATGGGTCGACCGCGGGATTTACTAAATGAGATTGATATAGGTCGACTAAATAGATATGCCTTTGGACTTCATAAGTTGTCTCGTTTGAAGCTGGGCTTGTTGGGCCAACTAGATTTATCCCATATCATAAATCCCCTAACTCCCGATCTTGAACGAGCCTGTCGATGAGAAGGAGCAAGGAGTTTATATTCAAACATAGCAGGCAATAAGTTCGACTAGGATTTCTGAGCTTTTGACCTGGGTTTTTGAAATTTTAACTCGGGTTTTTGAAATTTTGACCTGGGTTTTTGAAATATCGACCAAGGTCTGAGACAATTTCTTTGCATTTAATGCAACTATCAGTGTGTCGGATATGAAATATATAGAATACGAAGTGTCTGGGATACGAAGCGTACCGGACAGGCTGCCATGATGGCAGTTACACGATTTCCCATGCATGATTACCTATAATAGGGGAAAAGTCCCTTCATTCACACTTTTGTGATTTGAGTACTAGATAGTCTCCATCGTTGAAGAGTGTCTTGCTCCGCACCTTTCGCTTAAGAAACTTAACACTGTAAGTGTCCCTATCATACCTGTATTTTTTTCTGTCTTTACATTGTAGTACCATGTCTGCTAGTGCTGATTCGGGTAGCAATAGGTTTGTGAACCTGGTTTGTAGGGGGGATAGTGAGAGTGAGAGCACTGCACAATCTAGCTCATCGTCGAGTAAAACCAATAATTCATATAGTAGTAGTAGTTCTGAACAGGTTAGAATAGTATCTGAGGGGGAGGCTGGGCCTTCTAAGATGCCTGTTAGCCATGGCTAGTTGTTTATCACCGATCATTATACTAAAATACCCTCGAAGATAACCAATGCTGACCTGGTGAGGATTAGGGCAGCCTACCATATTCTTGATGAATTCAAAATGATAGCACCAAGGTCCTGGGGTAGGATGCATTAACTTTCTCGGAGGTTTATCACTGCATTTGAGGAGGGTTAAGAAGTGGTTTGAGGTTCCCAATCGCCGAGCCCATAATCGACCTCTTCATAGGCCTAGGGATTTGCATCACCCAATTTCTGCCCAACTGCTTCGCCACCCCATGCAACTTTGCCGTTCTTATATATCTATTCAACTAGTCTACCTCCTTTGCCAACTTTTTCAATTTGTTCCACCTCTCCATGTCTCACAAGTTGGGGAGTAGCGAGGAGTCTGGTTTCTACTCCCTTACTGCTCGACCCCAATGGAAGTTCTTGATATCCCTTGCATCCTTTTACAATCATGAGTGGAAAAAACATTACTTTTGTATCTGGGGACAGGGGGTGATTGCTATTCTAGGGGTTTGGTGGAGGGGGCCAGTAGAGATGCCAGGTAATCAAACACCTAGCTGGCCCAATACCTTTATCCGGGATTTAGTTTGGTTTGGGCAAATGGAGGCCTCTGCACTGACCGAGGAGAGGTGTTTAGTGCTGACTGGTTTGTCGCCAGCAATACTCGACCTGTCTGCGGGCGATCTACTAGGTAGAAGTCTCTTGTTGATTGATTTCATTGTATGCCATCTGTTTGTTCGTATCTAATATCCTTTCTAATTTTTTATCTGTGCAGATCGAGATGAAGTCATGGCATACAGCAAGAACGAGTCGCAAGTCCATGCTCTGAGGGCTCAAGCCCATCAACAAGCCGCTACAACCGCTCGTCAAAAAGGTGCTGCTGAGTAGGCGGTATCTATGAGGTCGATGTTTGATGCACCGTCACCACCATAGATCGAGGCGGTTCCTGAGGCACCATCAACTCACCGAAGGGCGCCTGAGCTGAGTAGTTTCGCACACCGAGGGAATAGGCAAGTGATTGACCTGGAGGAACCTACTCCTAAGAAGGCTGCTGGGGGTAAAG
>JACGDI010005624.1:1420082-1438194 GCA_014898725.1 Jacaranda copaia | reverse complement strand
GGGGCTGCTTCGTTATTAACTACAGGGTCGACTAAAGACTTGGATGGCTGAGAGCCATTTGTGAGGCAGCTTTGGGCAGCTTGGTTGCTGATTACGGGGTCGACTAGAAACTACAATGAAAAAAATTAAACATGTAAAATTGCGATTTTATTTAGGCCAACAAGCTATAAAGGTACATGCCATACAGATTTAAACAAAAAACTTCTTGAGGTTGATGGCATTCCATGGACGGGGGAGTTCCTCTCCTTGCATGTATGCCAATCGGTAGGCATTATGTTTCACCACTTTGACAATAGAATATGGCCCTTCCCATTTTGGTTCGATCTTGCCTACATTCTTGGAAACCTCCACCTTTTTAAGAACAAGGTCTCCAACCTTGAAATGGCGCTTTCAGACCCTTTTATTATCAGTCTGGGCCATTTTTGATCTGTATTATTGCATTGTGTTATAGGCGTCCTGACGACGCTCATCGATGGTTTCCAAATCCAACTTTCTTTTTGATGTATTCCTTAGAAGGTGATAATGAATGATACGAGCAGTATGTTGGATCAACTCTGACGGTACCACCGCCTCTGACCCATACACCAGGCTATAGAAAGTGTGACCGGTGGCTGTCCGAGGGGTTGTCCTATACTCCCATAGCACGTTGGGTAGGTCATCCGCCTAGTTCTCTCTGGTGTCCTCAATTTTGGCCTTCAATTGGTCAAGGATGGTCCTATTGGTTACCTCAATTTGTCCATTCGACTGGGGGTTGCTTACCGACGTGAAATGTTGTGTGATCCCCAAGGCCTCGCACCATCCCTGCATGCTCTTACTCTGAAACTGAGTGCCATTATCTGAGATAAGAATCTTTGGTAGCCCAAAATGGTAAATGATATTCTTCCAGATGAAACTTTTTATAGCCGCATCAGTTATCTTAGGAACAGCTTCAGCCTTAACCCAATTAGTAAAATATTAGACTGCCAAGATGATGAATTTCCACTGCTCAGTTAACTTTAGTAGGGAACCCACAATATCAATTCCCCATTGATCGAACGGCTAGGAAATCTCAACATTAACCATCGGTGCAACTGGCTAGTGCAGAAGGTTTGAAGGGACCTAGCAGGATGAACACTTGCGCGCAAACTCCACTAAATCTTTCAATAATGTTGGCCAGAAATACCCATACCTAATTATTTTATGAGCAAGCGACCTTCCTCCGGAATGGTTGCCACACATACCTGCATGAACCTCTTGCATCACTTCTAATGCTTGATCTTGATCTAAGCACCTTAAGGGGGGTCCGTCCAAAGACCTTTTATACAGTTGACCATGCTCATTGAGGGTGAATTTGGAAGCCTGACCTCATAGTCGCTTAGCCTTATGCTTGTTGTCGGGGGTAATACCATGGCTAAGATATAGTTTTATTGGAGTTTGCCAAAAAATAGGTGCCTCATCGATGGACATTAAGGTATCTTTGCTAGAGAGGGTGATCAACGGTTCGTTTACGACCAAAAATGTGATTTTCCTATCCCTTGTTCATCTAATTGAGCTGGCAAACTTTGACAGGGCATCTGCCCATTCGTTCTTGGATCTAGGGACCTGGCTGAGAGTAAAGCTTTTGAACAATTGTTGTAACCTTTTTACCTCGGCCAGGTACCTGGCCATCGACTGCTCTTTGGCTTTGAAATTTCCTTGGACCTGTTTTGCCAACAACTGGGAGTTAGTGATTACAACTAAGTACCCGACCCCTCGCTCCAGCGCCATTTTCATCCCTGCTAACAAGGCCTCATACTCGGCCTCATTGTTTGTGATTATAAAGTCCAATTTGATTGTAAAATCATATTCTTCCGCATCTGGGGAGTGAAGAGCGACCCCAATGCCTCCACCCAATGTGGTCGATGACCCATCCACCTGCAAAGTCCAAACAATAGAAGCCGCAATATCCCAGTTGGGTAAATCAATTTGCTCTGCAATGAAATCGACGAGTACCTGTGCTTTGATAGCTGTTCGAGGTTGAAATTTGACGTCGAACTCTTCGAGCTTGATCGCCCACTTTGTCAATCTGCCTGATGTATCGGGCTTCGCTAAAACTTGCTTCAGGGGCTGGTTTGTTAGCATAATAATGGAGTGAGACTGGAAATACAGTCTCAACTTTCGAGCAGCGATCACTAGGGCCAATGCAAACTTCTCAATCTCCAAATAATTTTATTCTGGTCCTTGGGGGGACTTACTACAATAGTAGATAGGTCAATGATTATCGTCCCAGGTCGATATTAGTACAAAGCTGATTGACGACTCAGAGACTGCTAAATATATCTAAAGGACTTCACCTAGCTTGGGTTTTGCCAACATTGGTGGTGAGGTCAAATACTGTTTCAATTCGATCAGTGCTTGGTCGCACTATTCCGTCCATCGAAAACTCATCTTTCTAGCATTTCTAAGAATTTTGAAAAAAGGGAGGCTTTTGTTTGCTAAACTTGCAATGAATCTCCCGACCGCCACAATTCTCCTGACCAGCCTTTGAACTTCCCAAATCGTTCTTGGAGGGTTGATATCTAAGATTGCCTAAATTTTTTGAGGATTTGCCTTAATACCTCTCTGGCTGACCATGTAGCCCAAGAATTTTTCCCCATGAACTCCAAAAGTGCACTTGTTGGGGTTCAGCTTTAATCCAAATGTCCTCAGAATTTTGAATGTATGACAAAGGTCGAGTAAGTAGTCTTGGGCTTTTTCTGTCTTGACTATCATGTCATCAACGTAGACTTCCATCGATTTTTCGATCTCATCTTTGAACATGAAGTTCACTAATCTTTGATAAGTTGCCCCAACATTCTTCAAACCAAATGGCATGACCAGAAAGCAATAGATACCATTAGGAACCACAAAAGATGTTTTATCCCTATCCTCAAGTGCCATGAAAATTTGATGATAACCTTGGAATGCATCCATCATACTCAACAATTCACATCCAGCAGTTGAATCAACTATTAAATCTATTCGAAGTAGGGGGTAAGGACCTTTAGGGCATGCTTTATTCAAATTAGTAAAATCATTACACATCCTTCACTGTCCCTCAGTTTTTGGGACTAAGACAACATTACAAAGTCAAGAAGGGTACCGAATTTCTACAATATAACTAGCATCTAAGAGTTTTCTAACCTTTTCTTTGATGATCCGCGTTCTCTCAGTGTTGAATGTCTTCGTCTTCTACCTGATCGGCTTGTATAAAGGGTCAGTATTGAAATGGTACACTATGACATTTGGGTCAATCCTTTGTAGGTCGAAAGCTTTCCAAGCAAAAATGTCAACGTTTCTCCTCAAGAAGTCAATCATGAGACATTCCAGATAGGGCCCTAAGTTAGTTCCGATACGGGTTGTCTTCTTAAGGTTTCCCTCTTCGAGCTCGATTGTCATGAATTCCACGATGGACTCCACCCTGGTATCCTCCAATTTTCTCTTCTTGCTCGGTTGGGACTCTTCAGGTTTCGCTACAGAGGCATCCCCTAAAGTCTTCAGCTATGGTTGAGTCTTCTGCCCAGATGGCTCGACTGAAATGCTATAGCATTTTCATGCTTCCTTCAGGTTGCACAAAAGTTCGCCAATGCCGGCTGGAGTTGGAAATTTTACCTTCAAATGATATGTGGAAACGATGGCACAGAAGTTATTGAGGGCGGGTCAGTCAATGATGACATTGTAGGCAAATGGGGCGTCAATCACAAGATAATTTAGCATTAATGTTCTCCTTTGAGGAGGCTCCCCAAAAAATGTGGTCAAGTAGATCGACCCCACTAGTATGATCTCTGACCCCCAGAACTCGACCAGCGGTGTACGCACAGGCTAAAATTTCAACTTTCCCAGGTTCATCCTATTCAGAGTAGATAAGAATATGATATTTGCTGAACTGCCGTTAACGACCAGGACCTTGCACACCTCAAAGTTTGCAATCTCCACATTCACAACCATTGGGTAATATATTTTATGATCAATATTTTTGCCCTCAAGATGGGCCAGGTCAGCATCTGTGAATGAGATGGGCTTTGCACTTGTAGAAAGGTGGAAAGTTGTCTCCATGGGCGTGGCCTTATTTGATTCGAGTCTCCTCTGGGTCTATCTTTGAGCAGACTTCTAGTCTCCCCCAGTTGGACCTCCTGCAATCATGTCGATGACTCCTCTGATGGGTGGGTGGTCCTCCTAGGCGGGCTTTTTTCCTTTGTCATCTCTTTTTGGGATAACCGACCTTTCTCTACAGGGAGTCCGATCAATTTTGCCCCCTTCAGCTCTGGCCTCCACGGCTATGTATTTTTTCAGATGGTCTTATCTGATCAATCTTTCAATCTCATCCTAGAGATTGAAGCACTCATCAGTGTCATACCCCTTCTATTTGTGGAAGTGGCAGTACTTCTTTGATTTTTTCATGGCTTCTGTCTCTGTCAGTTTTCTAGGCCTTTTAAGGAGGTTGTCATGCTAGATGGCATACAAAACCTTCTTCCTTGGTGTGTAGTCATGGAAGCGTTTAATCAGAGACTGATCCCGCTCCTTATACTTTTGGTCATCTCTTTCCTTCTTTTTCTTATCGACCTCAGAGGACCTAAACTTGAGCTTGTTCATCTCCTCTTGGGTCATGTATCTTTTGGATAGGTTGAACAGTTCCTCTATCGACCTGGGCCTTTCTCACACCAAGGCATTCGCACACTCTTTATGCCTGAGCCCTAGGAACAACACGTCGATCAAGAATTTGTTCCTGGGTTATCAATCTTTAGGACCTCCTGTTAAACCTAGTGAAGAAATCTCGAAGGGACTCCCCTTTATTCTGCTTGACAGTGTGGAGGTAGGTGTAGGGGAGCTTGGCCTTTCTCCTGCTAGCAAATTGGTGCAAGACCTTATCGCACAGCTGGTCGTAGGAGTAGATGGTAGATAGTTCCAACTTCACGAACCAGTCCAGTGCAATGCCTTGGAAGGTGGTCACTAATATTTTGGCATGGATAAATTTGTTGTGATCGTACAACTGCATCATATGTTCGAACTGCATCAGGTGCTCGTTGGGGTCGATGGAGCCATCATACCTCGGGAGATCGATCAGAATTTTAGCATCTACGGTGATTCGCTCGTCGATGATCTCCTGAATGAACAGTAACCCTCTGTCCCGATGAGATCTTTGGGGAGTGTCCATATTTGGCGCTTTGTCGGTATTTCTCCTCAAGATCTCATCGAGACGTCTGTTCAGTTGGTGCACCTAATGGAAAACTTCTTCCCACTCATCCCGATCTTCCTGGGAGGTAAACCTGATGCGTTCGGCCCTGTCGTGCTGTAGGGCTCGACTAGGTCGATGTGCTAAATCTAGAGATTTTCCACGATCCTCACAACAATCATAGTTTAGACATTCGACCCTATCGCGCTGTAGGGCTCGATTAGGTCCAACATGATCCTCTAAGTCCGCCACCTTCTCACGTGGTTCTGGCATCTCTTCTCCATTGGTGGATGTCTGGGACTGGCCTCGTGCCTAGCAAATGGTTGCCTAGCTTTGTGGTAGGAGGGGCTGTTCTCCTAGGGTCTGTTTTCTATGGTGGCGGCTGCAAAGCTGCACTGGTGGCGAGGGCAAGTACTGAGGTGTGCTTGTTCAGGACAGCAGATAACTGAGTCGATATCTGGGTGGAAATCTGCTCGTTGATCATTTGCATTAGCTAGGACATGGGTAGTGTCACTAGCTGTTCCTGAGGGGCACAGTTGTGTGTTGCTGGGGGTTAGGGAGTGGTGGGGAAGTGGATCTCCGATTCTCCTCCCTCCCAAATGTTACTTTGTGCGTATTCACCATTTTTTCACTGCAATCTCAAATCTTCCCACAGACGGTGCCAAATGATGTTAATTTGAGCTAGAGAGTCAAATACTCCGGTTGATTCAAGTAATTTTGGGCTTGAGATCTGTAACCACGAACACACGTCAACTAGCCGAGAGGCCCCCGACTAAAGCACTCCTACGCTCAAGTTAGTTCCAGTAGATCGGAGAATAGAGATAGTATATAGTGAATAGTGTAAATGGCATTACCTTGAGCGTGGTGGTGCTTGTAGTATTTATAGCCTGCTGTGAGTGTGATTTTACCCAAGTACCCTTATCAGGTGACTTGGCTTTTTCTATAACAGGGGGTTGGGAGTCATTCTTTGTCCAAATCCTGGTACTATGCCAGGTGGCACAATCTCCTATTTTCCTGAATAACTATGCCAGTAGGAGCACGTCCCTACCAGAGTTGTTGGCAGGATTGTCAGAGTTATTGGAGTTGTTGGTAGAGGTTACATCAGTTGCCACATGTCACTTGTGCCGAGGGTTTCAACCTGTCTGATTATGCCCGGAGGATGATTCATGTCGATCAGACTTAAATGCTAAAACTTCTAAAATGGCCCTTAGGTCGATACAGGTCAACTCAGGGCTTACTAAATGAGGTCGACACAAGTCGATCAGATAGATGTGCCTTTGGGCTTCATAGGCTGTCTCTTTTGAAGCTTGGCCTATTGGGCCCACTGGATTATCCCATATCATATACGAAATAGAACATTTCATTTTTCCAATAATTTTTCAATACTTATGGAGAAAATAATATCCAAGTTATCTAAAAGATTATCGAAGAATGGACCAAGATAGATGCCTCCATAGTTGTAAGTGAACATTTTCGATTAGAAGAAACAAGCATTTTGATAAAATAAATAAATAAATAAAGTCTTTTCTTGCATTCTTGTTTCTGAGGTACACTTACATATATTAAAAACCCAATTTCCATACAAATCAAACAACATACCTTCTCAAATTTAGCCCCACACTCTATAGGCAGATAATTAGATCAAATTAAGAACAAATTGGAGGATTCATAAGAAGTGAAAAACAAAGCCTCAATTTCCTCATCCAAAATAATAAAAAAAGACCCTACCCTCCAAAAATCTACCCAAAACTTCCCATTCCAAATATTCTGATAGATCTATTGTTTCCAAAATCCAAGATGGGTTGCAAGAACTTGGAAAAGAAAAGGTTCTTAATTTCCTAGAACAAGATCACAATACCATTAAAGCAGTTCTAGACCAATCTTTCTTCTTGAACCCAGTTCACTAAATTCAACCTCATAGGTATTTCCATTATAGACCAACCTTTCTTGATTTACAAAGGGAAGAAATTCATAATTTTAGATAATTTAATGGAAGTCCTATTTACAAACAAAATTTAGACCAGTTTTCTAAATACAACATTCTAAGTCTTTGCAAACAGATGGTCATAGCTTCCAACATATATAAGGAAAGAACTAATCTTTCTAATATAGTTGCTACAAAAATCTAATTCTTGGATTTAATTGCCAGTAAAAGAGTTAGTAAGATGATGCCATCATATAGAAGCCAAGAATCAGATTTTTCATGAGTGTAAAAAGAGATGATGTAGAGGGAAATCCTATCATTAATGAGTAAGGACAAGCCATTCCTATTGTAATTTCTTCTCTTATTTACATAATTACCATCTACTTCATCGATGATCCTTAAATCTATCAAGAAAGAAATACAGAGTTCCTCTAAAACCTAAAATGCAGTAATTTCATGATTTCAAATGGTACAAAGATGTTTTCTTTTCCAAAATTTATGAAACAAACAATGCTAACAATTATTTTTGAAAAGACAGTTTATTTCAAGCTTAACAAAATTGTTTGCTGAAAAAGTCAAAGGGAAAATTGAAGAAAAATATGAAGATATTTCTATCCTATCGTCTGGTGAGATCATCAACCACATTAACCTTGTTGGTCTATAGTTATGTAATGACTTTAAGTTTAAAGCCCGATTGAAAAAGCATAATCTCACCACTCGAAAAGAGTTAGGAAGTTGGTGTGAATAGTTTGGGATCCAGAAACTTCCATTCTCCTTCTTCCAAAACTAAAAGTAAACCACCTAAATATACCTCCCAAAAAAGGAAATTTGCCAAAGCATATATCAAAAAGTCTTCCAATACTAATTTCCCTAAAAAGTTCCAGCAAAAACAGTTCCCAACCAATACCCAAGTTCTACAATCTATCATAATTGCCATAAACCAAGTCATTATACTACTTTGTAGACTTAGGAAGAGAACCCAGGAGCTTAGCGTTGGAGAAGAAATAATCTCTTAGCTCCTTAATCTTTTTACTAAAGAAGAATTATAGTTTCCAAACATTGAACAAGAAAATTGCTAAGCTAGTCATGTAGAGGGATGCTCCGTTAGGCTCTAGTGGCCCACCCCAACCCCCGCTTCCTTGACCTACCACTACAACTTTAGCTATAGTAGGGCAAGCATGACTAGCTTCAACATGGCACCAAACAGAATGACTATTTTGACTTTGGTGATGATACTGATACGATTCTTTTGTTAACTTTTATAATTAAAAATTATAACTTTTAAAACTTTTATTTATAAAATTATATTTTGTTTTAAAATATTGTTCCATTTATTCCTAATTTTCTTGTATTATATTCATATGTTATTTTATGCTCAAAACATATGAACAGGTTATAGGTGCAATTAAATAAAAAAATTTCCAAATGTTTTTAAAAAAATAATAAATTTTTGATGGAAAGCCGAGGGTCTTTTGATAGAAATAATTATAAATGAATAATAATCTTCATAATTATTTGTCAAAATTCCATTTAACTTCTATCGAAAAATGTAAAAAAAATAAATAAGAAATATAAAAAATACATTGGAAAATTGACGGAATGGCATCGAAAAATCTTTCGTAAAAAATGTGATGAAAATTTGATAGTTCGGCATTGTCACAAAGTTGATGGAAATCCATCAAAAAGTTTTTCAACGAAAGCATCAATTGGAAATCAGATGGAAAATAAACTACACAGGGGTTTTTCTAACAATAAAAATTTCGTTGAAGATTCATTGGCAATTTGTCATTCCATAAAAAATTCATTGGAAAATTTCGTTGGAAATGTCAAATATTTTTGCAGTAAGGGTTACGTTTAATAATTTAAATAATTATTCTCATTAAATTCGATTAAAAAAGATATAAGTCTTGATTGCATCACACCTATATCTTGAACCAAGTGGAGCCGAGCTAGAGTCTAAATGAGCGAATGGGTGGCACGCCCACAGTATTGAAATCAAACATACATCCATATAGGTCCCCCCTCCAAAGAGTTGGGTTCCCCCAAATAGGACCTAAGGTATACAAACTAGCTTGTTTTAGCTTTCCCTTTCAATATGTGGCCTCTTTTACCATTCATTTGGTTCTTATCATTCCAAGTCATCCTTGTATAACGCATCAACTTTAGCATTAATTTTCTCATTCAAACCTTAATGAATTTTGGTAAATAAGCACTCAACTCAATAAGAGGTTCAAATATAAGAATTTACAAATTTCATTAAGCATAACACTCCTAAGTTTTGAGCCAAAGTTGGGTCCTCAAATGGGTCCCTTTGCCAAAATTCTCACATACACACACACACACACACATATATATATAGATATAAAAGGATAAAAACAGTTTGCAATCCGAATTATGTGTGTTTTTACACTTTGCTATCTATGATACTTTACTGTTCGAACTGCACATTCTTTTCACCTACCATATACAAACACATTTTGATGGAATATTATGGAAAATTTTCATTACATCAATGCTAGGACCTTCTTTTTCAAGTGTTATACTTGAATCTTCTAATTTTATGAGCATAATAGTCATATCTTTAGTGTAGCTTTGTTAAATCACAAAATGCAACAAACTTTTTCAATATATTTTCATGCTTATATCCTGTGATAATTTAAGTTAAATAAGGATTGTCTTTTAATGAAGTGATTAAAAATACCTTTACAAAAGACTCCACTCTTGTGATGGAATACAACGAAATACCTTATGAAAATTGGTTTACGCATGGTAAGGTAAAAGAAAATGTATAGTTCAGATGGTAAAATATACCAAAATAAGTTTAGTTAGCAAACTATAAAAATGCACATAGTTTGGATGGCAAAGTATTTTTATCCCATATATTTATATATATATATATGTCTCTTTCTCTCCCCTTTTTAAAGGATTAAGCATATGTAATTCTTTTCCATATTTAATGGTAGTGATCACGCCTAAATTACTACACAAAATGCAGCATTTTTTGGTGGTTGGAGGTTACATTTTGCAGCAATTTTTGTCACTACAAAATGCCTAATATGGCGGTTAGCTAAACAACACGATTACAACTATTGCAAAATCATTTTGCGGTAGTTTCTAACAACTATTGGAATAACTATAAATGGTTATTTTCTTTCAAAATCACTGCAATAGTTTTTCATTTTTTAATTTCATTTTAGTGGTGATTTTGTAACCACTTCTAATATTTAATTTCTTTTAAAATATTGGTTTAACAATGATGTAATATTTTATTTTAGTTTTTTTAGAGGTTATTCTTCATCCTCATTACTATATATCATTTTATTATTTTTATAATTTCGCATTGGTTTTATAACCTTGTTAGCATTTTAATTTTTTTTAAATTTTTATTTTTGCAGAAACTTTTGAAATGTCTCAATATCTTTCCCAATTTTTTAATTTTTTTTTAATGCAAACAACAAACTAGTGCGATGTTTGATGTTTCTCCGTCTTCTTTAAAAAAAATTTCTTCGATCTTTTAACTATTTTTTACCTATTACTGACACAAAAAAAAATACAATAAGTAATATCAATAATAAAAGATATTAAATAAGTTTAAGATTGCTTCGCAATATCAAAATACATATATGTTGTAGTTCAGCCCTAATAAAAACATCAAGTATATAAAGTTGAAGTCATATTACATAATTCGACTATTCAAAAGATAGCATTATCAACAATATCAAAATAACATATTAGGTAAGCATGAGATGATGGATCTTGGATTTGTGTTTGAGAATGAGTGTCTTACAAGCACAAGTGAGCTTGTATCTATATCCTGCAACCAAAAACTAATAAAAAAAATTAGTAGAGTGAAAAATAGATTACTAGAGCTAAATTATGCCTCTATATTTTTCACTCTCAAAACAACATCAAATAAGCCCTAAAAATTCCTAATATTTAAATCTTTCAATCCTTACAACAATCATCAACATGAGAGATCGCAACATATACTAGTCTTGCAATATTCCCACACTCCCACTTAAAATCTCTATATACATTTCAAATCTTCATTAGTAGTATTCAATTATTCATAAATAGTTTGCTACATTCTTGACTCACCTAACTGGTAACTGTATAATAGAAGAGAATACTCAGATAGTTGATTATCTAAGTGAGAAGAAATGTAATCTAAATCCATGTTTAATACATTTTCTTTAGCATTTATACCTCATAAATGTAATACAAAGCTAAAGAAACTCAATAATGAATTATACCTAAACATTCACATAGATAGGACGCACTAAATGAGCTAACACTAAATGGAGAACATAAATAATGTTGTTGAAATATAATCTAAATCAACAACCATCCTGGTGCTTGAAAGAATGTTCAAACCTATGCCAAGATACATGAAAACTGTGGTTGTATGTAGTGAGGCAACATAGACACAAAATGGTTTACCTTTCTGCTTTGAGTGAAAGTAGACAAATATTCAGTGTTTAGCTATTGAAAGCTTAACACAATAACTTATTAAGTATTAAGTAGAAATAAAAAATCAAAGTAGTCTTTTGTAACAAAATTTAACAATACTTACCTTAGATGAACATATTTAGAACAAATATATGAAAATTTTAACCTAGAATAAAATGCAACTGTTAGCAAAAGCTAGTAGCAACTGTTATTAACGGCATTGAGGAAAAAAAATGTTTTTGATGTTTTCTATTAATCTAGATTAGCCAGTAGAGAATAATCATTGCACATCTTAGCAGAATTCGATTGTTCCTAGCACCACCAAGTACTATTGGAATAGTACACCGCAAGCCAATTTGATTAGCCTTGTAAACTATTTCACTTGTGACACAATCTTGTTTGAATGATATTCTTTATATTGCCATCTTCATCTTATGCTTAAAGTACCTCCACTAGTATTTGGATAAAGCCCTTAGATCACACAGAGACTATGGGACTGGGTCATGCATTGGGTAGTGATCATGGAATAAGTTTTACACGGTTGTGATATTAAATCTTTCAAGTCATAGGATCTTATGAGACAAGACATCTAAGAATTGAATAAACTTGCACTAACAATGCGTAAATCCAAGATTTGTATATTGCTCCATTCCATAAGCAAGGCCATATGAAATATGGGTGCATGTTAGTAGGTACTTATTAGGGAACAATACACTAAAGACCTGCCCAAAGAATCCACTAAATAGTCATAATACCAGTTGGTAGTAACAAGTTCTCCAACTTACATTAGTACATATAATTAGTCTTTTAACCTGAGAATAATTAACTAATCAATCTTAATTCTTTATGTTTAGGAATAAATGCATGCATAAATCATAAATAACATCCTAACGAACAATTTTCTCCAAAAATAAATCAAAACTTCAAAGTTGAAATAATATTGTACAACACTTAGCCTTATCGAGGGAAAAAAATTCTAAAAATTGAATATTTATATACACATTACACTACTTTGAGTCTCTTAAATACTCTTGGCAAACAGCATAATATGGCAACAAAATAGAGCACCAAACATTTTCTCAACATGAAATCGTGTAGCAAGTTAGACTAACTCATTTTATTCATGGGACAAGTGAAATAAAGCAGGTGCATCCACCCTTCAGACATGCATTTTGTCAATGTATACAATGCTTCACAAAGCATTCAATACACTAATTTATATGTAATATATGAATATTCCACCCACTACACATCAAATTCCATATTCTCAAATTATATCACATTTCTTTTCATTTGATAATTTAAGAAACTTTAAGGTGAACATACTTCAACATAAATTGATACGTAATTGAGAACTAGACCAGAGATAACCTGGCTCTAATACCTAATGTTGGCAAAATAATATCATAAATTTTTCATAATCTTAAGTGGAAGCACAGTAGATTACATATATAGGTATATACCTTTTCTTCTTTCGTTCAAAAGAGGATGCAGCCTATGTGGAGTTTACCCAAGAGTAACCTCCTAACCATACCCCACTTCCCGAAAAACTAACCACTAACTAGGAATAGGCAACATCATTTATTTTTATTGAAAAATATAAGCAACATGGTTTATTTTCAAACACCTTTTTTATTTTCATTACTATTTGAAAATTGAAAATTATCACTTTCGATCTAATTGCACTCAAAATATTCTTATTTTCATTTTATAATTTTTCTTAGACATACTTTATCATCTTATTATCATCTCAATCACATTTAAATTTTATTTGACATAAAGTATCTACTACCATTCTAAAATTTAAAATTATACATATGTTTTAAAAAATAAGTCTTTTTTAAAAAAATAAATAAATCAATTAGCTTTGCATGTTGGAATAGTACCAGTTGCTAATTGGATTAACATGTAAAAGTTATTTTACTTGTGATACAATCTTGATTGAATGATATTCTTATTAAATAGTCATCTTCATCTTATGCTTATTTTACTTCACTTGTATTTGATTGAAGCCCCTAAATCATAGAAGACTATGGGACTTGATCAAACATATGATAGTGATCATGAAACAAGTCTCCAAGGTCATGATTTTAAATATTCTAAGTTATAGAATCTTATGAGACAGGACATCTAAAATTTGGATAAATTTTCGCTAACTATGCATAATTTAAGGAGTTGGATATTGCTCCATTTCATGAGCAATCTATATTAGACATGGATGTATATTAGTGAGTGTTTGTTAGAGAACAAGTTCACTAAATACTTGCCTAGAGAATCCACTAAATAGCTAAATTAGAAAGTATGTAGGAACAAGTTCTCTAGCTTACGCTAGTATATATAATTAGTCCTTGAACTTGAGGATTCATAGTAACCTTATGTTTAGATTCTTATGTTTTGACTCTTCTCCAACCACGTAGTAGGTCATTCCGAGTTTAAATTAAGTATGAGCTACTTAAGCATGGAGGTTTGTGAGATCCAAAATAGGATCTATCTCCTCGTTGTTATAAAGGATGAGTGCATCCCTTACGTATTCTATAACAATCGATTCTAAGAAATCCTTGCACAAGGTATTATGACATTTGGAAAAGAAGTTTTCCAAAAATGAGGTCATGAAAGGAAATCAAACATTGGAATGTAGAAATATAGTTATCAAGGCTATTGGGAAGCAGACAAATATCTTGCCCTGCGCCTTTTTTGGGAGATAGAAGATGGAAAAATCATATTTGCATGGCAAGTGTAGGGCTAGAATAGTTCATCAAGACATAATTCATTCATCCAATTATTTGGGCTCCATGGGTTTGTTGCTAGACATCGACTACAGAGATTGGGTACTCTTCAATTAATAGAGAATAATTGAAAGAGTTGTTAGTTTAAAAGAGTTTAAACTACTGTGACTATTTCAATATTCAAAATATCACAATGAGGTGTGAGCCTATATTCAATGAATAGATGAACCTAATGGGTCACCCACAAAAGCCTAAAGGTAGTTCTTACTTGATGAAAGAAATTTTCTAAGGAGTTAGAAAATTCAACCTAGCCGTTTTTGGAGAGAAAAATGGTTGACTATTTTCTTGATCATCTTAGCTTGATAATAAATTAATTAAAATTATTTAAGAATTTAATTTAGATCAATTAAATTAAGGAGTTAATTTAATTGGTTCCATGTGACAATTAATTAGTCAAGTTAACTTAAACAGTTCAGTTAACACCAATTACCTTAAAGAGTTAATTTAATTGATTTAAGGAGTTAAGTCAATTTAATTAATTAAATTAAAAAGTTAATTTAATTAGAATGAGAATTTGGATTTTGAAGGGAAATCAAATGAAAAAGTTCATCTGAATTTAATTAGAGCTAATTTGTATTACATTTCATAAGATGCTAATTTAATGTAGATGCTTGTGAAATTCAAATTCACATGTATGTTCGCCAACACGCATGGAAGATGTGATGCCAACATGCGTCCTCCCACCTCTCTATAAATACAGCCCCATGGTCGGCCATGTGATGGCCATTCTAGTGCTTCCCTAATTTCCCTCCGAAAGTGTGATATTCCTGTGTTGAAAATTCACGCACACTGAATTCTCTCCCTCTCATTTTCTTTACCAAGATGCCACTTCCTCACCTTCATCCTCATCTAATGTAGCATATTTGATGCTGATTTAGAGCTTACCTTAGGTGTGTGGACTTGATCAGTAAAGTCCAACACTTGGGGGACTAAGAGCTCCTTGGTGAACCATTGTTGTCTAGCAGATTCGGTGGTAGGTTTAAAGGATGTAGGAGGTTCTATTTTGACAAAATTTTGGCAGATTCAACCTGAATTTGTGGTGGATTTAAATGCCAATTTTGAGGAGTTTTTGAGTAGTGTAAGGTGTTCAACCATTGGCATCTTCTGCTGTGCACAGATCATCCATTAAAATGTTCATTAGATGATCTATCTCTTGCCTTTGAATTGATCTTCAAAAGGTAAATTTTGTGCAACTAAATCCTTATTGTGAGCATGAATAGATCCTTGGAGTGGAGTAGATTGATTAAATTTTTCTTATTTTTGGTTTTATATTTTGGATCTCAATCGTACTCCTACTTTTAAGTGGTATCTAAGCCTAATTCATGCCTTAATTTGGATTTTGGTGGATTGATTCATGTAATAAATTGATTTTAAATCTTTAAATACTTGATTAAATTGATGAATTTGAGTGTTTGGATGATTTTGCATACGGCTTTATTTGTGAAGAATTGAGATATGTCAATATATGCTTTAAGTGTTAATTCATCTTTTGGCATGATTTTGATTCATGTTAGTTAATGTTAAATGTTGATTTAGTATTAGATGATGTTATATATTGATATAGCATGTTAATTGTGGCCTTAGGGTGTTTTTTGGTTATTTTTGGATTTAATTGAATTAGAGTTAATTGAGGATTTTTTAAAAATGTTGATTCTTACTTGGACTTTATTCTTGAAGTATGTTTGAGAACTTTAACTTCCAATTTTTAAAGTGTTTATAATCTGGAAATTTGTCAAAATTTGTGTCGAATTAATTTAAGGAGATGTCCATGGGGTTTGGATTGCAAAATAGCACAAAATAAACTCAAAATGCGCACTAGCACACAACCCGGCAGGTTTGCCAGCACCATTGCAGCAACTGCTACACGGCACATATGCTATGATTGAACCAGCTGCATGGCTGGTTGCACATCAGGGGCATGTTGGAATAGTTCCTGCAAGCCAATAAGATTGGCATGAAAAACTATTTCACTTGTAATACAATCTTGATTGAATGATATTCTTATAAATAGCCATCTTCATCATATGTTTATATAATTTCACTAGCATATGGTTGAAGCCCATAAATCACACAAGACTATGGGACTTGGTCAAACACTAGTTGGTGATCATGGAATAAGTCTTAAACAGATGTGATCTTAAAAATATCAAGTCATAGAATCTCATGAGACAAGGTATCTAAGATTCAAACGGACTTACACTAACGATGCATAATCTAAGGGTTGGATATTTCTCCGCTCCATGAGCAAACCGTATGACATATGGGTACATATTAGTGGGTGCTTGTTAGAGAACATGGCACTAGAGAGCTGCTTGGAGAATCCACTAGATAGTCGTAATGGCAAGTTAGTAGTGACTAGTTCTTCAACTTATGCTAGTGCATATAATTAGTCCTTTAACCTGAGAATCCATTGTAACCTTGTGTTTAGGTTCTCATACTTTAACTCCACTTTGGACACCTAGTTGGTGTTCCAATGGTGATTGGGCATGAGCTACTTAGGTATAAAGGTTTATGAGATTCGAAATGGGATCCAACTTCTTATCTTTATGGAGAGCAAGTATATCTCCTATGCACTTTATGATAATCAATTCCAAGGAGTCCTTGGTTAAGGTAGTGTGACAATTTAGAAAAGAATTTTTCAAAAATGAGGTCACAAATCAGAATCAAACATTAAAAATAGATGCATAGTATCAAAACTATGAGAGAGCCAACAAATATCTTGCTCTAGGCCTCTTTTATGGAGATAGGAGACAGAATGATTGTATTTGCATAGTATGTGTATGGTTCACCAAAAGCATCATTCGGCCAATCGATAGGCTCCATAGCTTGAGGTTGGACATTAACCATGGAGATTGGGTACTCATCAATTAATAGAGATCAATTGAATTGAGTCGATTAGATTAAAGGAGTTTAAACTAACATGAATATATGATATTCTAAAGTTACAAAGGTTGTGAGCCCATGTCCAATGAGTGGTAGAACCTAATGTCACACACAAAATTCAATCAGTAATCCTAAATATTGAGGAAAATTTTCTATGTGTTAGAAGAATTCCAAAGTGGCCGAAAATTGAGGGAATCGGTTGACACAATTTTTAGTATGCTCGGCTTCATCAATTTAATTGTTAAATTGATCTAATTAATCTAAGGAATTAAATTAAGATCAATTAAATTAATTGTTAATTTAATTTGGTGTCACATGACTGTTAATTGGTCAAGTTAACCTAAAGAGTGAAGCTAGCAAAATGTAGCTTAAAGAGTTAAGCTAGTTGACTTAAAAGGTTAAGTCAAAGTTTAATTAAATTAAAGTATTTGATTTAATTAAAATGAAGAATTAATTTTGGAGGGAAAATTCAAATGAAATGCTCATTTGTTGCTGAATTAGAATTTAATTAGGTTGACATTTCATGAGATGAAATATAAATTCCAAATTAAATTCAAATTTAACACAAATTAATATGTAACTTGTAAGACGTTTGCAAGTTGGCTTGCTTAGGTGGCACCCCCACCTTGAGGAGGTTGTGATGCCACCTACCTTGGTTGGCATCACACCATCTCAACTCTATATATAGATATAGAGAGAGGGGTATCCAGCATAAGATATTCACACATTTTGTACATCTAAAAGTTAGTTCTAAAATTCCCTACAAAGGTTATTCTCTCATGAGTTGAGGCTTCACTCTCTTATTCACCTCCCTCACCATCTTTGGCTTCCTACTAGCTCTCTCTCTCTAATTCCCTACAAAAGTTATTCTCTCATGAGTTGAGGCTTCACTCTCTTATT
>JACGDI010005624.1:1391906-1420027 GCA_014898725.1 Jacaranda copaia | reverse complement strand
CCCCCCCCCCTTGATTTTTCTAGCTAAACTGATGAGAAAAAGATTGTCATTTTTTGTGTGGACTTTAACGTTAGAGGCAAGACGAATTTCAGACTACTTGCTTTGGTGATCCTCTGTTCAAGCAGTGTGTCTCTGGATTCTGTTCAAGGTTTTTCCAAAGGATTTTACTGCTGAAATTTTTCCTGGATGTTCCCCATCAAGTTGGTGAAAGTTGGTCCAAATTTGGCTTGAAGTCGAGGTGATTTGCCCAATCAAAAGTTGATCACACTGTACTGCACCAGAAGCAGTCTACCTTCGGGAAAAGAAGCTCTAGTTCGAGTTTTTGGTTGCATTTGGCTTGAAAGGTAACTATATGACCTTAATCCATTATATAGCTGTGATTTAGATCCTTGGATTGGTGTAATCTAATTTAGATTTCACTTTTTAAATGTTTTAAATTGAATCCTTAGCATTACACCTCTTTCAAGTAATATCGAAGTCTATTTTCATGCTATGTTTTGGATTCTCTTTTGATTGATGCATGTGATGAATTGATCTAGATCTTCAAAAACTTGATCTAAATCATATATTATAGTGTTTGGATGATAATGCATATGGCTCCTTTGATGAATAAATGTTATGCTAATATGTGTTTTAAGTGTTAATTCATATGTTAGTGTAATTTGATTCATGATTAGCTAATGTTAAATATTGATTTAGCATTGGATTATGTTACATGTTGATATAGCATGTTTTAATTGGCCTTAATTTATTTTGGTCATTTTTAGATTCAATTAGACTGGATATAATTGGAGATTTTTGGAAGAATGTGATTCTCACTTAAACTTGATTTTTGAAGCATGATTGAGCTCTTGATTTTTCATATTTGAAAGCTGTTTTAGATCTAAAATGGCATCTATATTGAGTGGAAATAATGTTTAGAAGTTGTTTTAAAAAGTTTAGTGTACAAAAGGTTGAGCAAAATAGAGCCAAATTTGCCACGACCATGTGACCGAGCACACTGCACTGCGTGGCCGGGTGCCGGTCAGCAGCGGGTGCACTATGTGCACATCTGCTGCATGGTAGCATGCCTAGTATGGGTGGGTAGCGGCATGGTCTTGGTCCAGGTAGTTTTTTGGCTTAATTTTGGCTCCTTTTTGTATTAAAAAATGTATTGTTTCACACATAATAGATGCACAAGTTTTGTGCAAGCTCTCGAAACTATGTTTGACATATTAATGCTATTTTAAATCTTGTTTAAGTGAATCTCCAATTGTGGAAAAAATAGGATGCATAAACGTTATGCTTGTTTTTGCTTAACCAATTAATCATTTATATGATAAGCATTTACTTGTAGGAATTGAATGTCAATTCTTGATTTTTTTTATTATTCATTTAAGTGTTGAACGAATGATGAATGAATGGGGATGATCATGAGCTTTTAATATTGATTTTATTAATTTCAAAGTTGTTGAAATAGGTTGTATTAAATGGGGCTTGCATGCCTCTTGTTCTATCTTGTAAAAGTTATGAGAGTAGAATCCCTAGGAGTGAGGTTTTTTTCTCTTATAAAAGTTGCAAGGAGCATAGAAGGTCCATGGAGGCTTGAAAACCCATGAATGTATGGGACACACTCATGTAATAGCTTAATTTAATCAACCCACTTAAAATCAACCGAGTGATGCACTTATGGCTCTAAGTGCATCACTTGGTTAGTCTCATGGTCATCCTACCTTAGGAGTATGCTAGGGGCATTTATTTATTTATGCTTTCTATATCCTATTGATATATGTGATGCAAGGATTAGGATATAGATAACCTAAATAAAAAGATAAAATTGGTGAGATCTTGGCAAGCAAGTTTAAAAATCCCCTCACTTAAAATATATGTGTATTTTTCAAATATTAAGTCAAGAAGGATATAAATTAAAAGGAGTTTTAATTAATCCATGCCTTATACCAATAGTATATACCATGACAATGCTACCAAATTTGTGTGATGGCACTCAATTACGGGGGTCACACTTAGGAAGAAATCTGTAAGCATATACTTAGCATACGATGCACCTTTGATTTGAGGCTTCCCATATATTGGCACTCGGCCATGGGGGATGTTGTGGAGCAGTATTGAATCAAAGCTTGATTGGTAGGTTCAACTTAACACTTAGTAAAATATATCAAAAGTTGCATGTAATACAATTAGTAAATGTTGCTTATCCTTAGATTGTTCATGGATGGCACTCAGGCACGGGGATCCACTTGCGAGTCTTTGGAGTCTTGATTCTCACTAGGAAATATGATTTCCCGAATCTTTCTAGGGGATGAAGGATTTGATAAAATAGTGTGAGAAAAACATGCTTGAAAAACCATAAACATGTTTTCATAATATCAAAATTCAATTACATGCTTATATTCTCTTTTTCACCTTTGGTGATTTGTGAAATCTTAAAGACGGATTAATTCCACTCAACGTTATTTTGAAAACCAATAAACTAATCAAGCCAAACTTCCACATTTGACTAAACCTCAAAATTGTCTAGATTTTGAGAGACAAACAAATGTCCCATATCATAGTTCTCCTCATCCCATGGAATTAAAGTAGATCAAAGGACATGTGAAAAGTTTGCAAATTCGATTAAGGATTGTCCTATCCTAATGTCTCATCTACAAACTTCAAAAATCCCAAAATACATGAATAGTACCTTGGTTTAAGATTACAAAAGTTGTAAAGTAAAGAAGGTATGAGAAGTTCATGTTGTCAAAAGAGATATTTTAAGCTAGGATTGATGTGAAGTCATCTATCATCGACAATGGTGTAAAGATGATTAGTCTTAAAGAAGCTTTTTCAACTTAGATGTAGTGATAGATAATGATCTCCATGAGGATTTGATTCTCACATTCTCGCAGAGTTTTATTGATCAAAGTGTTGATAATGTAGTACCCTAAAAGTCTATGCCAAAGATTCCACATAAGATGTGATATGATAAAGCACCTTCTTACCATTTCTTAAAGGTTTAGGGGTCTCCCGCATATGTGGAGAGGTTAGTGGGAGACAAGTTAGATAATTGATCCTCATTGTGCAAGTTTGTAAGATGCCCTAAAGAGTTTATAGGTTATTACTTCTATGATCCCTCGAAATGAAAGGTGTTTATCTTGAGAAATGCCATCTTTTTGGAAAGGGAATTTCTATTAGATAGAAAAAGTATTATTGTTGAACTTGATGAAGTTCAACATGATTAACAAATCCCACAAGCAATAGAAACAAATTAATATCAAATATCCTTACACACAATCTCCAAGAAGTTTGGACTGAATCAAGAAGCAACATAAAAGGTTTGGATTTCTTCATGAGATGGGTCAATCAGATATAGATCCAAAGACCTACAAGGAAGTTATGTTGGACATAATCTCGAGACACTAGCTTGAAGCCATAAGATTCAAAATGGACTCCATATACTCTAACAAAGTATGAACTTTGGCAAATCCACTGTAAGAAATCATTCCCATTGGTTGCAAAAGGATTTATAAGTGAAAGCTAGGAGTCGATGAAGAGGTTAGACTTTCAAGGCGTGACTAGTGATAAAAGGTTACACTCAAAATACCGGTATTAATTTCAAGGAAACCTTTTCACCAATTGCAATGCCTAACTCAATTTGAATTTTACTTGCCATAGCCACATATTATGACTATAAGATACGGAAAATGGATGTAAAAACCACTTTTCTCAATGGAAATATTGAAAAAAGAAATTTATATGGAGCAACTACAAGGTTTCACATCTAATGAGAGTGAGCAAAAGTTTTGCAAACTCCAGAGATCCATTTATGGACTCAAACAAGCATCCCAAACTTGTAACATACATTTTGATTAAAAAGGTTAAATTATTTGACTTTGTCAAAATTTTGTAGAAACCTTGTGTGTACAAAGGACTAGTAGGAGTAGTATATGGTTTATTATGCTTTATGCCGATGACATCCTTCTCATTAAGAATGAGATAAATATGTTAGAGTGTACTAAAGTACGATTGTCTACTCAATTCTCTATGTAGGATTTGAAAGAAGCATTCTACGTATTATGAATACGTATTTATAGAGATAGATCAAAGCAAATACTAAGATAATCGCAAACCTAATACATTGACAAAATATTAATGCAATTTAGTATGGAAGAATCCAAGAAAGGATTTCTTCCCATGGGACATGATATTCATCAATCTAAGTCTTGGCCCCAAAGATTGAAGTGAAGAGTCAAAAGATGTCCTATATATCTTATGCATCTACTATAGGGAGCATAATGTATATGCAGTTTAATGTACAAGATCGAATGTAGCACATGCTCTAAGTGTTATGAGCAAGTTCCAATTCAACCCCAATGAGAGTCACTGGATGGCTGTGAAAATGATCCTTAAGTACTTAAGAAGGACTAAGGAGTTACTTTGGGTACATGGCAATGGAGAATTGAAACCTAAGGAGTTTTTGGATTCAAGTTTCCAACCTAAAGTTGATGATCTAAAATCCATTTCTCGATTTATATTTTTTGCCTTAATAGCAGCATAGTGAGTTGGAAGAGTTCCAAACTAGACACCACAGTTGATATCACCACTAAAGTAAAATAATTTGTGGTTTTGGAAACCGCAAAGGAAGGTGTTTGGATAGAAACCTTATCCAAGAGTTGGATATGGTGCCTAATGTGCATAAGCCCATTGTTGTCTTTGGAAGACAACTTAGGACTAAATCCAAGATCTCATCAGTGATCTAAACATAGTAAATGCGATATCATTTGATTTGAGATATTAATAAATAGAAGCGACAACTGAGTAGATAAAGTTGTCTCAAAGGAGAATATAGCAGAACCACTATTTTAACCCCTATAGCAAAAGGTTTTTGAAGAACATTTTATGAAGATGGGTCTTAAAACTATAGAGAATTGGTTTTAGGACAAGTGGGAGATTGGTGGAATAGTGCCCCATAAGCTAATAGGATTAGCGTTAAAAATTATTTCACTTGCGAAACAATCTTGATTGAATGATATTCTTATTAATGGTCATCTTCATCATATGTATATATAACTTCACGGGCATATGGTTGAAGCTCTTAGATTACACAAGACCATATGACTTGGTCACACATTAATTGGTGATCATGGAATAAGTATTACATAATGGTGATCTTAAAAATACCAAGTCATAGAATCTTATGAGATAAGCATCTAAATTTCAAATAGACTTGCACTAAAAAAGTATAATCCAAGGGTTAGATGTTTCTCCATTCCATGAACAAACCGTATGAGATATGGGTGCATGTTAGTGGGTGCTTGTTAGAGAATAAGGTACTAGAGACCTGCACAGAGAATCCATTAGATAGCCAAGTGGTAAGTTGGTAATGGCTAGTTCTCCACCTTATGCTAGTACATATAATTAGTCCTTTGACCAAAGAAACCATTGTAACCTTGTGTTTAGATCCTTATGCTTTGACTGCATTTTAGCTACCTAGCGGGCATTTCGGCAGTGATTGGGCATGAGCTATTTTGACATGGAGGGTTTATGAATCTAAAATGGGATCCAACTCCTCATCTTTATGAAAGGCAAGTGCATCTCTTATGCGTTCCATGGTGATCGATTCTAATAAGTCCTTAGCCAAGGCAATGTCACAATTTGAAAAAAAAAAGTTTCCAAAAATGAGGTGACAGACCAAAATTGAACATTAAGAATAAATGCATAGTATTAAGGCTATTAAGGAGCCAACAATATCTTACTCTAGGTCTCTTTCATGGAGATAAGAAACTGAAGGACCATATTTGCATTATAGGCGTAAAGCTAGAATAGTTCACCAAAAGCATCATTCGGCTAATTCTTAGGCTCCGTGGGCTTGAGGTTGGACATCGACCATGGAGATTGGATACTCATCAATTAATAGAGATCAATTGAATTGAGTAAGTTAATTTAAAGGAGTTTAAACTAATATAAATATATAATACTCCAAAGCCATAAAGGTTGTAAGCCCATGTGCAATGAGCAATAGAATCTAATGGGTCACACACAAAATCCAATCGGTAATCCAAAATATTAAGGGGAAATTTTGAAATGTTGGATGAATTCCAATGTGGCAAAAAATTGAGGAAATCGATACAATTTTTCATCATCTTGGCTTGATCAATTTGATTGTTAAATTGATCTAATTACTTTAGGAATTTAAATTAAGATCAATTAAATTAACTGTTAATTTAATTTAGTGCCACACGAGTGTCAATTGGTCAAGTTAACTTAAAGAGTTAAGCTAGTTAACTTAAAGGTTAAGTCAAAGTTTAATTAAATTAAATATTAAATTAAAATATTTAATTTAATTAAAATAAAAAATTAATTTTGGAGGAAAAATTCAAATGAAATGTTCATTTGGTGCTGAATAAGAATTTAATTAGGTAGATATTTTATGAAATGAAATGTAGATTCCAAATTAAATTCAAAATCAACATAAGTTAACATGTAACTTACAAGATGCTTGCAAGTTGGCATACTTAGGTTGCACCCCCACCTTGAGCAGGGCATGATGCCACCCTCCTTGCCATCACACCATCTCCACTCTGTGTATAGATATAGAGAGGGAGGCAGCCAGCCCAAGATATTCACACATTTTGTGCATCTAAAAGTTAGATCCAAAATTCCTTCCAAAAATAATTCTCTCTTGAGTTGAGGCTTCATTCTCTTCTTCACCTCCCTCACCATTTTTGGCCTCCTACCAGATCTATTTCTCCT
Organism: Jacaranda copaia; assembly: GCA_014898725.1. Lineage (NCBI taxonomy): Eukaryota > Viridiplantae > Streptophyta > Magnoliopsida > Lamiales > Bignoniaceae > Jacaranda > Jacaranda copaia. The sequence goes on along the minus strand of JACGDI010005624.1, from coordinate 1,413,298 downwards.
TTATTTTTCCAAATAAATTGAGTAGAACAGGATTGTCAATTGCTGTGTGGACTTTGACATTAGACGCAAGACAAATTTCAGATTGCTTGCTTTGGTGATCCTCTGTTCGAGTAGTGTGTTTCTAGATTGTTTCCATGGCCTTTCCGAAGGATTTTGGTGCTGAAATTTTTATTATATGTTCTAAATCAAGTTGATGAAAGTTTGGTATAGATTTGGCTTGAATTTGAGGTGATTTACCCAATCAAACGTTGATCACACTCTGCTGCACCAGAAGCAGTCTGTCTTCAGGAAAGGAAGCTCTAGTTCGAGTTTTTGGTTGGCTTTTGCTTGAAAGGAAACAATCTGACCTCAATACATTATATAGGCATGATTTATATCCTTATATTGGTATAATATAAGTTATATTTTTGTTTTTGAATATTTTAAATTGGATTCTTAACATTACACCTCTTTCAGGGCAACGGCTTGCCAATAAGTGGCTAGGGGAGCTTCCTTGCTCTTTGGTTGCAAGTTTGGTCTTCCCTATAGGGTTATTGCATACTATTTTGATGAACAATATTTGTGCAATTTTTCAAAATTGTGTTGGACACTTTTGCATGCTTTTAAAATCTTGTTAAAGTTAATCTTCAATTAGGTATAAAAATGATATGCATAAAGAGTTATGCTTATTTTTGCTAGTTAATTAATTGTTTATGAGGTAAGCATTTAATTTGTTTAGTTGAATTTCAATTCTTATTTATTGTTCATTTAATTTTTGAATGGATGATGAATGTATGGGGATGAACTTAAGCTTTTAAATTGTTTTTATTTATTTCAAGTTGCTGAAAAGGGTTATTTAAATAGCAGCTTGCATGCCTCTTGATTTTCTATCTTGTAAATATTATGAGAGCATAACTCCAAGATCGAGGATTTATTTTTTCTTGAAAATATTCCAAGGAGACAAAAAAGACCGAGGGGATCAAGGAGGCTTGAAGACCCATTTCATATCAGCTAAGTAGTGCACTTATGGCTCTAAGTGCACCACTTGGTTAAAGCTCATGGTCATCTCATCCTAGAAGCATACTAGATGCATTTATTTATTTATGCTTTATTTATCCTATGGTTATATGAGATGCATGGTTACAATATAGGAAACTTAAATATGAGAAGATAAAATTGATAAGATTTTTCAAAGTAAGAAAATTCCTCCACTTAGAAGAGTCTAAGTGTTTTTCAATATATTAAGTCAATTTGGATACAAATTAAAAGGAGTTTTAATTAATCCATGCCTTCTACTAATAGTATGTGACATGAGATGCTACCACATTTGCGTGATCTCTCACAAGTTGTAGATCACATTTTGAAGGTAAATAAGGTACTAGGATCCAATAATAAAACTTCAAAAGCTCTATTAAACTATTGCTTACAAGCAAACGAGTATCTAATCATGCCTGGAATTCAGATTTAGTGAGAGGATTACCTTGATGAGCAAATTTTCAAGGCGAAAATGATTAACTCTTCACCAATCCAGAATTTGCCAGAAACTAGCGCAGATAGTAGAGATCAACTTTTGCCTTGCCCAAAATCCTCCACGAATCACAAAAAAGTTTATGTATCTTCTAAACACCTTAATGAAGGCATTGTAAAACCTTTGGAGTAAAAAACATTTCGGATCTCTTGGAAAACATTTATCAAAACCACTGCTCTACAAAGTGGATCTCCAAAGGCAAGCAAACCAAATGTTTTGCCTCTACTGTAATGATCCACACACCAATTGAGCTTCCAATTTCTCCTCATTTTTAGCTAGATAAGAGAGGAGAAAAGCTATGGTGGAGGCCAATTTTTAGGTAGGAGAAGAATGGAGAGTAAAGCTTTAACCATGTGAAAGATTCTAATCTTCTCACCAAAATCCAAGTGCTGAATATATGTCCCCTCTATATTTATAAATAGATGGAGGATGGCGTGATGCCAAGTTGGCATCCCATCTTTCTCAAAGTGGGTTGCCAACTTGCATGCCAAGTTGGCAAATACAAATTCAAATCTTATTTGAATTTCATGAGTATTTCAATTACATTTAAAATCTAATTTCAAATTAATTAAGATGCTATTAATTTGGATCCTAGTACCTTATTTACCTTAAGTTCAATTATTGGATCCTAGTACCTTAACTCTTAAGTTCAATTTTGTTAACTAAACTCTTTAAATTAACTTAATCAATTGAAGATCATTTGACACCAAATAATTAATTCCTTAATTATTGGTTTAATTTAACTCCTTAAATTAATTGATTAATTTAACACTTAAATTAATCAAGCCAAAATTGATCTTCAAATTGATCACGTCAAAATCGATCCACTGGGAGAGAATATTCTAACACGTAGAACGATTCCTCTATCAATTAGGAAGCTAATAGAATTTTTGTGTGACTTAATAGGTTCTACCATTCATTAGATGTAGGCTAATAGCTCCTTGTGACGTTTGAATATCTTATATTCACTTTAGCTTAAAATACTTTTAAACTAATTGACTCAATTCAATTAATCTCATTAATTGAAGAGTAGTCAATCTCATAGTCAATGTCCAACCTTAAGCCCATAGAGCCCAACTAATTGGCTAAAATAAATACTTTTAGAGAACCATTATAGCATTATGCATTCCATGCTAATTGGTCATTCCATCTTTTATCTCCCAAAAGAGGCCTAAGGCAAGATATTTGTTGACTCCCTCATAGCCTCGATACTATGTCTCTATTCTCAATGTTTGATTCCGTTGTGTCACCTTATCTTTGGAAAACGTTTTCTCCAAATTGTCTCACTACCTTGTGCAAGGATTTCTTGAAATTAATCATTATAAAATACATAGGAATTGTACTTGAACTTCACAAAGACGAGGAATTAGATTCCATCTTAGATCTCACAAAGCTCCATGTCAAGTAGCTCATACCCAATCTCAACCTGACTGGCCCGTTAAGTGACCTAGAAAACGTCAAAGCATAAGAACCTAACACAAGTGTACCATGGATCCTTAGGTCAGATGACTAATAATAAGCACTAGTGTAAGCAGAAAAATTAACCACTATCGACATACTACTACGGCTATCTAGTAGATTCTCTGAATGGGTCCTCAATACCTTATTCTTGAATAAGCACCCACCAATATGCACCATATCTCATATGGTTGCTCATGGAATAGAGCAATATCCAACTCTTAGATTTATGCATCGTCAGTGCAAGTCTATTTGGATCTTAGATGCCTTGTCACATAAAATCCTATGATTTGAAATATTTAAGATCATGACCATGTAAGACTTATTCCATGGTCAACGAACCAAATCATGTAGTCATGAGTGATCTATGGGCTTCATCCAAATGTTAGTAAAATAAATATAAGCATAAAATAAAGATGGCCATTTAATGAACATCATTCAATTTAGATTGTATCACAAGTTAAATAGTTTGCACACCAATCTAATTGGCTTGTGGGGTACCATTCCAACACATTTATGGAGAAAAGCTATGCTCACTTACTTAGCATATGATGCACTTTGATTTAAAACTCATTATGGCATTGTCTCATAAGTCGTGGAATGATATAGTGCAGTTTCTAATTAAAAATTGATTGGTAGGTCCGACTTAAACACCTAGTAGTGTAGATGTCTCACAAGTCGAAGGTCAACATGAAGAGTGAGGCAAAATATTTCAAGGGTTGCAGAGAGATACAATTAGCAAAAGTTTCTTACATTACAATTATTTATGGATGTCTCTCACTAAGGAATGAGATTTTCCGAATCCCTTTTAGGGTTGAGAAATTTGATAAAATAATGAAACAAAAATATGCTTGAAAGTCCATAAACATGTTTTCTAATATCAAAATTTACTCACATGCTCATATTCTCCTTTTCACCTTCATAGATTTTTGAAATCTCAAATCAAATAGCTAAGAATCCATTAAATGTTATTTTGGAAACCAATAAACTCACTGGGCCTAACTTCCACATTGATTAAATCCCAAATATTATTGTAGATTTTGAGGAATAGAAATTTTTCCTATTTCAAGGTGCTCCAAATACCATACTAGATCAATGTAAAATATTCATGAATTAGGTTAAGGATTAACTCCTATCCCATAGTCTCATGATGGCATCTATGAACTTCAAAAGTCTCATGAACACATGAAACATACCTCGGTTAATTGCTTACAAGAGTTGTAAAGTAAAAAAGGTATGAGAGATTCATGGTGTCTAAGGAGATTTTTCAAGATAAGATGGATAAGGGGTCATGTGTTCTCAACTACGGTCTAAAGATGATTAGGCTTGTTAAGAAGCTCTTCAACTTGGGTGCAGTGATGAACAATGATCTCTATAGGAATTTGATCCTCACATCCTTGCTGAGTTTATTTAACCATAGTATTGGTCTAGGTGGAGACAACCATGACAATGGCATACCTCTAATGATTGCTTCCTCCTCCCACTCTAAAGGCTCTAAAGGCATGGTGAAAAGGAGAAAAAATAAGAAAGGTTCTTTTTCAAGAGGAAACAAACACTTAAGGTGTCTGGTGGAGTCAAGAAGATTAAAGAGGATAAAGTCGATGCTACTTGTTTCTACTTTGGCAAGAAAGGCCATTCAAAGTGCAATTGCAAGTAATACCTTGCAACCCTCGAGAAGGGTATCTACTTTTTGAAGTCGATCTAAAGATAAATTCTTCCTCATGAATATATGATATCGCATGTGATTCTCATCATTGAAATTTGTTACAAAGAATGGTAAGAAGAATAAATCTTAGTAATCGGGATATGATCCACTACCTTGGCCAATAAGCAAGAGTTGCAGCTAAAGCCAAAGGCATAAAATAAGTTAAACTTAAGGAACTTTTTTCTTGTATTAGATTCTTGTTATTATGTACCAAATCTTGCTAAGAACATCATTTCAATTCTCATTTTAGTTAGCAAAGGATTTGATTTTTCAACATCAAATGAAAAATTGAAGGTAATAAATAATGGTTCTTTAGTTGCTATTGGTACACTAAATAATAGATTATACATTTTAGATTCTGAACTATTAGTAATGCATAGTAAAAGAAGATTAGATAATCAAGAAGGTGCAATCTTGTGGCGTGTAAAACTTGGACATATTTCCAAGAATAGAATGAACAAGTTAAAAACCTCAAAGTACTAAATGTAAGTGATATTGAGGATCTTTCTATTTGTGAATCTTTTCTAAAAGGAAAAATAACCAAAGCTCTTTTTGTAGGACAAATGGAACGAACCACAAGTCCTTTAAATTTTGATCCACACAAACATTTATGGACCACTAAAAGTTAGTGCAAGAGGTGGTTATTCTAATTTCAATATCCTCACTGATGATCATACTCGGTTCGAACATGTAATAAGGGCTAAGTATTAAAGCTCTTCGATCGGATCAAGGAAGAGAATGCTTACGCACCGAATTCTTGGATTATCTAAAGAAGAATAGAACTCTATCTCAGTAGACTCCATACGTCTACCCCCTACATAATGTAGTAGTTAAGAGAAGAAACCGTACATTGTTGGACATGGTACGTTCCATGATGTGCTTCACCAATATGCCTATATCCTTTTAGGGATTCATTTTAACAACAACAGTGAGACTACTAAATGTAGTACCCTCAAAGTCAATGCCAAAGACACCATATAAAATGTGGAATGACAAAGTACCTTCTTACTCTTATCTAAGAGGTTGGGGGTCTCCCGCATATATCAAGAAATTAGTGGAAGACAAGTTCGATGCAAGATCCACCTTGTGCAAGTTATTGGGATACTCAAAAAAGTCTTTGGGTTATTATTGCTATGGTCCTATAGAACAAAAGTTGTTTGTTTCAAGAAACACCATTTTTTTGGAAAATGAATTTCTATTAGATAGAAATGATGTTGTCATTGAACTTGATAAAGTTCAAAATTATCATATAATCCCAAAAATGATAGAAATAAGAGAACATCACAAGCCTAGCACACAACCATTAAGAAGGTCGGACCAAATCAAGAAACTACCCAAAAGGTTTGGATTCCTTCATGAAATAGGCAAAGTGGATAATGATCCAAAGGCCTATAAAAAAGCTAGGTTGGACATAGATTATGGACATTAGCTAGAAGTTATGAAATCTGAAAGAGACTCCATGTACTCCAATAAAGTATAAACTTTAGTAAATCTACCAGAGGATATAGTACCCGTTGGTTGCAAATGAATCTATAAGCAAAAGCTAGGAATCGATGGAAAGGTAACGACCTTTAAGGAAATACTAGTGGCAAAAGGTTACACTTACAGTCCCAATGTTGAATTTGAGAAAACTTTTCCATCAATCACTATACCTACGTCCATTAGGATTATGCTTGCCATAGCCACATATTATGACTATGAGATATGGCAAATGGATATAAAGGTCGCTTTCCTCAATAGAAACATTGCAAAAGAAATATATATGGAGCAACCACAAGATTTCACATCTAAAGAAAGTGAGCAACAAGTTTGCATACCCCAAAGATCCATTCATAGACTAAAACAAGTATCCCAAAGTTGGAACATACATTTTAATAAGACAGTTAAATCATTTAGCTTTATCAAAAATATGTATGAACCTTGTGTATATAAAAGGCTATTGGGAGTTTGATACATTTTATTGTACTTTATATCAATGACATTCTTCTCATTGTGACTAGAAAAGAAATATTAGAGTGTACTAAAGTATAGTTATCTTCACAATTCTCCATGAAGAGTTTAGGAGAAGTATCCTTTATATTAGGAATACATATCTATAAAGATAGATCAAATAGGATGTTGAGGCTTTTCCAAATTTCGTACATTGACAAGATACTAAAGAGATTTAGTATTGAAAAATCTAAGAACGGATTCATTCTCATAGGATGTGGTCTTCGACTCTCCAAGTTTATAGCCCCTAAGACTAAAGACAAGAGAGAAAGAATTATCCTAGATACCGTATGCGTCCACCATAGGGAACATAATATATGCCATTCAATATACTAGGCTGGATGTAGCACACACTCTAAGTATTATGAGCAAGTTTCAATCTGACCTCAGTAAATGTTACTATAAAGTTGTAAAAGTAATGCTAAAGTACTTAAGAAGAACTAAGGATTTATTTTGAGATATATGGCAATGGAGAATTAAAACTTGAAAGGTTTTCGGATTCTAGTTTCCAATCTAATGAAGATGACCTCAAATCTAACTCAAGATTTATATTTTGCCCCAATAATAGTGTGGTGAGTTGCAAAAGTTCCAAATAAGACACCACAGTTGATTCTACCACCAAGGAAAAATATATTGCAACTTTAGAAATCGCAAATAATGGTGTTAGGATGAAAAACTTCATCCAAGAGTTAGATGTAGTGCCTAGCATGCAAAAGCCTATGGTTGTCTTTTAGAAACAACTCATGACTTGAGCCAAGATTTCAACAATAATCCAAACATAAGTAAATACATCATCATTTGATCTATAAATTCATTGATAAAGGCAACATTTATGTGAAGAGGATTGCCTTAGAAAAAATATAGCAAATTCAATAACTAAACCCCTAACATGAAAGTTCTTTCGAAGACATTTTGAGAAGAATAACCTTAAAACTATGGGGAATTGGCTTCAGGGAAAGTGGGAGATTGTTGGAATAGTGCCCTACAGCCAATAGGATATAAAAACTATGTCACTTTTGATACAATCTTGATTGAATGATATTCTTATTAAATGATCATTTTTATTTTATGCTTATTTTACTTCATTGGCATTTGGTTGACGCCATTAAATCACATGACAATGGGACTTGGTCAAACATATGATGGTGATCATGAAATAAGTCTCTACGGTCATTATTTTAAATATTTCAAGTTATAGCTTGTGAGATAGGTCATCTAAGATTCGAATAGACGTACAGTAATGATGTATAATCTAAGGAGCAGGATATTACACCATTTCATGAGCAATCTATGTTAGACATAGATGCATGCTAGTGGATGCTTGTTAGAGAACAAGTTCATTGAAGACTCGCCATGAGAATCCACTAGGTAGTTTAAGTGACAAGTTGGTAGTGACAAGTTGGATTAGCATTATAAAAGCTATTTTCTTGTAAAATAATCTTGATTGAATAATATTTTTCATATGACCACCTTCATCTTATACTTTATTTCACTTCACTCACATTTGGATGAAGCCCTTAGATCACTTATGGCTGCAAAACTTGATTTGGTGATCATGAAATAAGGCTCACACAATTGTGATATCAAATCTTCCAAGTCATAGGATCGTAAGAGACGGGGCATCTAAAATTCGAATAGATTTGCACTAACTATTCATAAATCCAAGAGTTAGATATTGCTATATTCCATGAGCAATTGTATGAGATACGGGTGTATGTTAGTAGATGTTTGTTCGAGAACAAGGCCTTAAAGACCTACTAGAGAATCTACTAGATAGTCATAGTGGAAAGTCAATAGTGGTTAAGTCTCCCACTTACACTAATATATATTATTAGTCCTCTAACCTTAGGACCCATGGTAACTTTGTGTCTAGTCCTCTTGCTTTGACTTCTTCTTGACTAAATAGTGGGTCTTTTGGGTTAAGATTAGGTATAAGCTACTTGGCATGGAGGTTTGTAAGATCCAAGAAGGAATTCAACTCCTTGCCGTTGTGAAAGGTGAGTGCATCTCCTATATATTCTATAATGATTAATTTCTAGAAATTCTTGCACAAGGTGGTATGATAATTTGGAAATGAGTTTTTCAAAAAAGAGGTCACACAAGCGGATTGAACATTAAGAATAGAAACATAATATCGAGGCTATTAGAAAACCAACAAATATCTTAACCTAGGCCTCTTTCAGGAGATAACAGACGAAAGGACCATATTTGCATGGTACACGTAAAGCTATGATGGTTCTCTAAAATATTCATTTCAACCAATTAGTTGGGCTCTATGGGCTTGAGGTTGCACATCAACCATAGAGATTGGGTACTCTTCAATTAATATGATTAATTGAATTGAGTCGATTAGTTTAAAAGAAGTTTTAAACTAAAATGAATACAAGATATTTAAAAGTCATAAGGAGTTGTGAGCCCATATCCAATTAATGGTAGAATCTATTGAGTCACACATAAAAGCCAATTAGTAGCTTAATTGATGGAGAAAATTTTCTAAGTGTTAGAAAACTAACTCCTAGTGGGCCCATTTTATGGTACCAATTTTCAAGGTCATTTTTGACTTGATTAATTTAAGTGTTAAATTAATCAATTAACTTAAGGAGTTAAATTAGACCAATAATTAAGGAGTTAATTATTTGGTGCCAATATAACCATTAATTAATCAAGATAACTTAAAGAGTTAAGTTAGCCAATTAAGCTTAAGAGTTAAGCTAGCTTGACTTAAGAGTTAAGTTAAAGATTAATTAATTAAATTAAAGAATCTAATTTAATTAATGGAAAAAATGAATTTTGGAGAAAAAATTCAAATGTGATTTGAGATTCTTACTGCCAACTTGGCATGCAAGTGGTCGCCCACCCCCCTTAAGGAAAGTGTAATGCCAAGTTGGCATCACACCATCCTTCTTCTATATATAGATATAGAGGTGAGGGAATTCAGCAACACACACCATTTATAATGAATTAGATTCTATCACAATTCCCTCCAAAAACCTCTTGGAAGCATTACATTCATGTATAGAAACCTTCGCTCTTTTCTTCTTCTTCCCTACCAAAAATTGGCCTCTACCATAGAAAATCTCCCCTCTTATTCCAACTTATAGATTGGAGATTTTTGAAAATTTAATTGGTTTGTAGATTATAACAATAGAGGCAAACAAGAGAGTTTGCTTGTTTTGAAGAACCACCCATATAGAGCTGATTTGGCAATTTTCTCCAGGGAGTTCTAGAAAGCTTTCTAATCTAAATTTTTTATAGTGAGTTATTCAAGGGGTTGATACGCTCTAGTATTTTTGTTTTGGAATTTTTGCAGGATTTTTGGTTGGGACATTTTTGCACTCTTCCAATCGCGCCAATAGCAAATAGTTTCTAGAATTGTGAAGAGTTCACAAGTCTCTCCTTGGATTTTACTTTTCAAGGTAATGCTCTCATAAATCTAAATCCCTAGCATGATTTGATACTTAGTATACTTGTAAGCACTCGTTAATTTCATGCTTTTGAAGATTGAAAATTGGATCCTACTGTCTTACTTACTTTCAATACAACAATGTATGATTTTTCCTTTCAGCTACACCATTATGTTGGGGTGTGCAGGGTGGAGTCCATTGTAAGAGAATTCTATTCTTCATTAGATAATTCAAGAAATTAATAATTAACCATTTTCCTCCTCGATCTGATCAAAGAGCTTTAACACTAAGTTCTTATTACTTTCTACTTCATTCCTATGCTCTTTAAACTTTTCAAAAGCTTTGGACTTATACTTTGTGAGATACACGTGTCCAAACCAAGTGTGATTATCAATTAAGGTAATAAAGTAAGAATAGCCTACTCTTGCACTAACATTTAGTGGTCTACACACTTATGTACGGTTTAAATCCCATAGACTTGTGGTTCACTCCATTTGTCCTACAAAAAGAGATTTGGTCATTTTTCCATTTAAACAAGATTCACAAATAGAAAGATCCCTTATGCCACTAAAATTTAATACTTTGAGGGCTTCTATCTTGTTCATTCTATTTCTGTAAATATGTCTAAGTCTAGCATGCACAAAGTGGTATATTCTTGGTTATCTAATTTTCATTTATTACTTTGTTGAATGTGCATAAGTGATAGTTGAGAATTCAAAATGTATAATCCATTACTAAGTGTACCCGTTGCAATCAAAGAACTATTCTTTACTACTTTCAATTTCCTATTTGATATAGAAAATGAAATCCTTCATGATCCAAATTGAGAATTGAAATAATATTCTTCACAATAGTTGGTACATAATACCAAGGATCTAATACAATAAGGGAGTTCCCTAAGTCTAACTTCACAGCGCTTTCAACTTTCGCTACAACTTTTGCACTATTGCCAAGGTGTAAAATCAAATCCTTATCACTTAGACTCTTTCTTCTTTCCATCCCTTGTAATGAATTACAAATGTGAGAATCATATACAATATCAAATACCTATGAAAAAGAATTAGCAGTTAAGTGCACTTTAATAAAGTACATTCCCTTCCTAAGGGTGCAAGATATTCCTTGTAATCACGCTTCCAATAGCTTATCTCGCCACAGTAGAAACAAACGGCATCCTTCTTATCCTCCTTTCTCTTCTTGACTTCTCTGGATAGTTTTATTGCCCCCTTTCCCTTAAAAGAAGAACTTTTCTTCTTCTTACATCCTTTCTTCTTTCCCCTAAGGCCTTTAAACTTGGAGAATGAAGCAAGCATTAGATTTGTCCTTTTTCATAGTCGTCTCTATGGTTATCAACATGTTGACCAATTCATTGATCATGACTTCTTCTTTGGACACATTAAGGTTCATCACAAATTAGTCAAATGAGTTGTGCAAAGATTGAAGGATTAAATCCACTTAGAGATCATTGTCCATAACTACTTCTAAAGTGGTAAGCTTCTCAATAAGCCCAATCATTTTAAGTCAATGATCATAGGCACTAGATCGCTTTGTCATATTAGATTAAAATAGCTCCTTCGAAAACATGTACCTCTAATATCTTGTTTGTATACCATACAACTCTCATAGGTGGAAATGTATCTTAGAAACACTTTTCATATGCTCATGAGACTTTTGAAGCTAACTGGACATGGGGGCCATCATGAGACAATAAGTTTGGAGGTCATCCTCTACCCATTTAGCAAATATTTCACAAGCCTCTTGATCAGCATCCTCACCTATGGTATTAGGTGGACTTTGAGTTAGGACATACGCACATTTCTCAAAGTTAAGAATAATTTTGATGTTGTGAAGCTATTCATGGTAGTTTGGCCTAGTTAGTTTATTAGATTTTGATATAATGCTTACAGAATTCTTAGCCATGTTTGAGATTTCACAAATCTACAAAGGCCAAAAAATGTTTATAAGCATATTTGAAATAAGAAAACATGTTTATGGACTTTCAAGCATATTTTTCTCTTACTATTTTATCAAATTTCTCACCCTCTAAGGAATTCGAGAAATCATATTTTCTAATGAGAATCAAGGCCCAAAAGGCATCATTTGTGGACCCATGACTCATGAGATATTTTCAAATAACCCTAAGGTAAGCAACTTTTGCTAATCGTATCTCTTTGCAACCTTTAATTTATTTTACCTCACTTTTCATGTAGACCCACAACTCATGTAACATCTATACTACTAGGTGTTAAGTTATACCTACCAATCAATATTTAATTATAAACTCTACTACAACATTCCACGACTCATACCACAATGCCATAGTAAGTTTTAAACAAGTGAACATAACTTTTCTCCAATAAAGTATCCCACAACTCGTGTACCAACACTAAATTAGGGTAGCATCACATGTCACTTTCCATTGGTAGAAGGTTTAGATTAATTAAAACTCCTTTTAAATTGTATCCAATTTAACTTAATGTTTTGTAAAACTTAAACTTTTCTAAGTTGAGAGGTTTCCTTGCTTTGAAAGATCTAATCAATTTTTGCTTCTCTTATTTAAGTTTTCTATATCCTAACCTTATATCTCATACATCTACAAGATAAAGAAAAGCATAAATAAGTACATGCGCCTAGCATGCCCCTAAGGTGCGATAACCATGAGCCTTAACCAAGTACTGCACTTAGAGCTATAGGTGCACTACTTAGTTGATTTTAAGTGGGTTAATTAAATCATATCTATTACATAAATGTATCCCATACATTCATGGGTCTTCGAGCCTCCTTATCCCTCTTAGCTTTCTTTTCTCCTTCCAACTTTTAAAAGAGAAAAGAAATTCACACCCCTGGAGTTCTACTCTCATAATAATTACAAAATAGTATATCATCAGGCATGCAATCCCCTATTTAATACAACCCTTTTTCAAATAATTTTGAAACAAATAAAATCAATTTAAAGGCTCACGTTCATCCCCATTCATCATTTATCATTCATTCAACAATTAAAAGAACAATAATAAGAATTGACATTCATTCCATCCAATTAAATTCTTATCTCATAAAAAATTAATTAATAGGCAAAAATAAGCATAACTCTTTGTGCATCTCATTTTACAATTAATTGAAGATTAGCTTAAACTTGACTTTAAAAGCTAGCAAAAATGTCCAATATAATTTTGAATCACTAACACAACATTTATGCATCAGAATCATATGGAACAATGAAGAATTGGAAGGCTAAAATTCAAAACTACACCTAAACGGTGCCTAGGTAGCAACCTTGCCGATATGGCGCCAATAGCTACTTTCGTACATTTTTCAAGTCTTTGCCTTCTCCACTCACATAAACACCTCCATATCATCATTCCACACAAAGTTTAACAAATGTTCATACTCTAAACACTTTAAAAGCTGGAAATTAAAGTGTTCAGACATGCTCCAAAAATCAAATCTAAGTAAGAATCAACATTCTCCAAAAATCTCCAATTAACACCAATCCAGTTGGATCCAAAAGTAGCCAAAACACATTAACATGCTATATCAATATACAATATCATCCAATGCTACATCCAATGCCAAATCAACATTTAACATCATAAGATTTGAATCAAAATCATGCCAACATATAAAATAATATTTAAACATATATTAACATATTTCAACTCAACATATAAAGAGCCGCATACAAAATCATCCAAACACTCAAATTCATCAATTGAATCAAGTATTTAGAGATCTAGAATCAATCCATCACATGAATCAATTAACTAAAATTCTAATTTAGGCATGAAAATAACTCCAATATCACTTGAAAGAGAAAGATGGATTAGGATCCAACATTTAAACCAAAAAATGGGAAAATTGTGAACCAATATACTCCTTCCCAAAGATCAACTACATTCTAAAAAATTAGGATTAGAAGGTTGAAAATTACCATTGATGAAAGCAATCAAAGGAATCAACTAGACTACTCCAAGGACTTCTTTAATGGATGATCTATAAGCATCAACACCATCATCCTACTACTCCCATTCCAAAGGTCCAAAAATTAAAAAAATTGGCACACCTTTCCATCGCATATACAGTGAGAATATGGTTGAAAATTACTAGAAACTAATGCCTTTTGATTACCTAATCAATGTTTTAAAGTTAGCCTAAACCTAAAATGCTTTACCAATGAAATTCTAAGTACCCCAAGTAGTGAACCTCTAATGTTAACTCCACCTACGATAAGCTCTCAATCAACCTCACTTTGCTAGAGTAAAAAAGATAATAGTGATGATAGAAGTGGCAGATTTTTGAGAAGAAGAGAGTAAGAAGATACTATTGGGTGTGGTTATTCAATACATGAATTATACCACACTTTTGGAGGAAAATATTGGAATAGTACCCCCATAAGCCAATTAGATTAGCCTTGTATACTATTTCTTTGTAAGACAATCTTGGTTGAATGATATTCATTATGGTCATCTTCACCTTATGTTTTCATATTCAGTTGACTGAAATTTGGTTGATGCCCTTTGATCACATATGACTATGGGACTTGGTCACACACTAGGTAGTGTATCATGGAATAAGTTATACACAGCCGTGATTTTAAATCTTTCAAGTCATAAGATCTTACAAGATAGAGCATCTAAGATCTTAATAGACTTACACTAATGATGCATGAATCTAAAGATTGGATATTACTTCATTCCATGAGCAATGCCACATGAGATATGGGTGCATATTAGTGGGTACTTGTTAGAGAACAAGGCATTGAAGGTCAACCCAAAAAATCCACTAGATAGCTAAAATGACAAGTTAGTAGTAATGCATATAATTAGTCCTTTAACACGAGGATCGATGGTAACCTTGTGTTTAGGTTTTCATGTTTTAACTCATCATTGGTCACATAATGGGCCATTCAGGTAGTGATTGGACATGAGCTACTTAGATATAGTTTGTGAGATCTAAGATGGGATCCAACTCCTCATTGTAGTGAAAGGCGAGTACATCTCTTATATATTCTATAATGATCAATTCCAAGAAATCCTTACGTAAGATAGTATGAAAATTTGGAAAAGGAGTTTTCCAAAGATGAGGTTATAAAGAGGAATTAAACATTAGGAACAAAAACATAGTATCAAGGCTATTAGGAAGCCGACAAATATCTTACCTTACGCTTCTTTTGGGAGATAAAAGATGAAAGGACCATATTTGCGTGATACGCATAGAGATAGAATAGTTCTTCAAAAGCATTCATTTTGGATAATTAATAGGGCTCCCTGGGCTTGAGGTTGGATGTCGACTATGGAGATTAGATATTGTTCAATTAATGGAGACTAATTGAACTGAGTTAATTAGTTTAAAGGAGTTTAGACTAAAATAAATATGTGATATTCAAAAGTCACAAAGTGTTGTGAGCTCATGTCCAGTAAATGGTAGAACCTAATGGATCATATACAGAAGCCAATTATATTTTCTACTTGATTTTTCTATGTGTTAAAAAAATACTCCTAGTGGACCGATTTGGAGGATGGCAAAAATTGAGGTTATTTTTGGCTTGATCAATTTAATTGTTAAATTGATGAATTGATTTAAAAAGTAAAATTAGGTCAATAATTAAGAACTTAATTATTTGGTGCCACATGATCCTCAATTGATCAAGTTAGCTTAAAAAGTTAAGTTAACAATGATTAGCTTAAAGAGTTAAACTAATTGGCTTAAGAGTTAAGTCAAAAGGTTAATTAATTAAATTAAAGTGTTTAATTTAATTAATGAGGAGAATAGAGGAAAAATTCAAATGAAAGGTTCATTTGGTGTGGCATTTTAAGTAATTTGAAATGAGATTTCAAATGCAATTAAAATGCACACAAAATTCAAATTCAAAGTGAATGCCAACTTGCAATGCTAAGTTGGCGGTCACCCCTTGAGAAAGGTGTGATGCCACCCTAGCATCACGCTATCCTCTCTCTATATATAGATATAGAGGGAGAGAGGGGTGGCAACTTGCACACATTGTGAAGAATTAGATTCTCTCACATTTTCTGTCCATTTTCAAGTGTTGCCTCATATGTTGAAGCTTCACTTCTTTGCTTCTCCTACCTCCAAATCAAGCCTTCATCTATGCAATTCCTCTCATTATTCTCAAACTAATATTGAGAACACAAGGATTTGGAAATGGTGGGTGGATCATAACATTAGAGGCAAGATAATTAGATTGCTTGCTTTTAGAGATCCACTATCAGGGCAGCAATTTTGGCGAATTTTTTTAGGAGCGTCCCTTTGGATTTTTGAACCGTATTTTTTCAAGTTGCTTCATCAATGGGTTGAGAACATGTTGTAAAATTTTCATAATATTTTGAGGAGTTTGGATCGAACAAAAGTTTTTCACTCTCTATAGTGCTGCTGGAAGACAAATTCAAGTTGTTGAGTTGATCTTTCTCATTTCTTTGGATTTTTGCAAATCATAGTAATTCTCTATCTAAATCTGAATCAACAGCATGGTTAGATCCTTGTTATCATGTGTAGCCTAGTTATATTCTATTTTTAAAGTTTTAATTATTGAATCCTAGCACTATATGTAACTTCAAAAAAATTTGAGGAATGCCAACTAGCACAAGTGGCTAGCCACATGCTTTATTTATAGGAGGGGATGGAAGCCTTTGGAGGCTTCCATCACACCCTCCATGCAAGTGCGCCAACTTGCCAACTTTCCAAATTACATTTGCAATTGCATGTGCATGTGCATGTACATTTCATCTCATGAAATACAATGCCAACTTGCCCAATTCAAATGGACTCGTCCATTTGATTTCCCTCCAAAACATAAATTCTAAATTTAATTAAATTAAATCTTTCATTAATCAATTTAACTTAACTCATTAACATAATTAACTTAACTCTTTAAGTTAACTTAACTAATTAATGATCATATGGCACCAATTAAATTGATACCTAAATTTAATTGGCCTAATTCAACTCATTAAATTATTTTGATTAATTTAACACTTAAATTAATCAAGAAAAAATGACCAACTAAAATTAGGCAAATGGTTTTCTCTCCCTTACCAAAAATGCCTGGCACATGATTTTCTAACTCCTTAGAAAATCCATCCCATTAAATAAGAGTTTCCTTAGACTTTTGTCTGTGACACATTAAGTTCATCCATTTATTGGACATGGGCTCACAACTCATTGTGATATTTTAAAGAAATAAAAACAGTTTGCCATTCGAATTATACATGTTTTTACACTTTGCTAACTGAACTATATTTTGTAACACTTTACTATCCAAACTACATCTTTTTTTTCACCTTACCATGTACAAATAAATTCTAGAGGAATATTATGGAAAAACATAATCACATTAGTGACAGGGGTCTTCTATTCAGGTATTATAATCAAATTTTTTAATTTTGTAGACATTAGTTGTCATCTCCTTGTTGTGACCATGCTAAATCACAAAATGCAATTAACATTTTTCAGTCTACTTTCAAATGCATGTCTCATGATAATTCAAGTTAAAATAGGTAGTCTTTTAATGAAATAATAAAAAATATCTTAAGAAAAGACTCCATCACTCTTGTGAAGGAGTATCATGAAATATTTTATCAAAATTAGTTCATGTATGGCAAAGTGAAAGAAAAAGTACTATTTAGATGGTAAAATGCCACAAAAAAAAGGTTTTATTGGAAAAGTGAAAAAACGTGCATAGTTTGGATGGTAAACTATTTTTATCCCTATTTTAAAATTAAAATATTCATATTAGTTTAAACTTATTTAAACTAATAACTTTCTCAATTAATCTCTATTATTTGAAGAGTACCCAATTACCCTGGTTGATGCCTAGCTACAAGCCCATGGAGGCCAACTAATTGGATGAATGAATTATATCTTGATGAACTATCATAGCTTACGCCTGCCATGCAAATACAGTCTTTCTATCTCCTATCTCCCAAAAAAAGCTTAAGGCAAGATAGTTGTTAACTCCCTAATAGCCTCAATAACTATGTCTCTATATCTAATGTTCAATTCCCCTTTATGACCTCAACTTTGGAAAACATCTTTTCCAAATTTTCATACTACCTTGCGCAAGGATTTTTTGAAATCAATCATTATAGAATATATAAAAAATGCACTCGTTCTTCACAACAATGAGGAAACGAATCCCATCTTAGATCTCACGAACCTCTATACTTAAGTAGCTCATAGCCAATTTCAACCCTAGATGACTCACTATGTGGTCAAGGAAAAGTCTAAGTACAAGGACCTAAACACAAGTTTACAATGGATCTTTGAGTTCAAGGATTAATTATATGCATTATCATAAGATTTAGAATTTGCTACTACAGTTATCTAGTGGATTCCCCTGGCGAGCTCTCAATAAACTTGTACTCTAACAAGCACCCACTAACATGCATCCATGTCTAACATAAATTGCCTATGAGATGGGGCAATATTCAACCCCTTGGAATATGCATTATTAGTGCAATTTTATCCAAATCTTAGATGTCCCTTCTCATAAGATTCTATGACTTGAAATATTTAAAATCATGACCGTAGAGTCTTATTTCATGATCACAATTATATGTGTGATCAAGTCCCATAGTCTTGTATGATTTAAGAGTTTCAACCAAATGCAAGTGAATTATAAAAAGCATAAGATGAAGATAGCCATTTAATAAGAATTTCGTATAATTAAAATTATCTCATAATTGTAGTATTACATGCCAATTTTAATTGGCTACGAGGCACTATTCCAACAAGTTTCGTGGGTAAAACAACAAATAAGATTATTTCACATAATAAAAATATTATTTTTAAGTAATAGTTAGGATATGCATATGTTCAAAGAGTTGGGAAGATAAATACTCACATCCAATGACTTATGTTCTTACTCAAACTAGTATAAAGTATCGATGTAAATTGTAAATGTTTCATTTGACATCATTATTGAAATGTAAGTAATATCTCATAATTATATTAGTTTTAGGACTAAGAAATCTTGGTTTGTTAATCAAACAATGAATTAAATAATTAAATTCGACAATATTTCTAATATATTTAACATGATGCTTTATAATGAGAAAATAATACCTTATTGTTCAATTGCAGTACTTGATTCTATATATATATATATATATATATATTATATGTGATCTTTGTAATCTAGTACATTTTCGGAGGGTTTTTATACTTGTTTGTCCTTTGACCGAATTTAACTTCAATTTTATAGGTGAAACAATATATAAAACCATCTAATACAATAAATTTATGTTTTCTTAAAGTAATGATCAGGATACACAAGTATTCAATTGCTTGGAAAGACAAATACTCACATCCAACAGTCAAGCTAGTATAAAGCATCAATGTAGATGGGAAATATATTATTTCAATATTACCATTGAAATGCAAACAATGTCTCATGACTATATCAGCTCTAGAATTAAGAGATCATGGTTTTATAGTCAAACAATGACTTAAATAATTAAATTCAATATAATTTTTATTATATTAAGAATGGTACCATCTAATGTGAAAACAAAACCATATTGTTCAATTCTAATACTTGATTTGGGATATATTATACATGATTCTAATAATCTAGCACGTCTTTGTAGTGTTTTTATACTCGATTGTTCTTTGGCCAAATTTACCTTAATTTATATGTGAACAACTTATAAGACCATCTAATACAATAAAATTATATTTTCTTCAAGTAATGGTCGGGATTAGGTGTGGCAATGGTGTCTTGTTGGGTTGTTTCATGTCGGGTTGAGGTGGGAATATTACAAAATTTTACTTAACCCAAACCCAACCCAATAAGCACTCAACCTAATAAGCCTCAACTCGAATCCAACCTGATGCTACTTTGAGCTAGAGGGTCAAGTACTCTGATTGATTTGACTGATTTTATGATTGAGATCTGTAACCACAAACACATGTCAACTAGTCGAGAGGCCCTCAGCTAAGGCACTCCGACGCTCAAGTTAGTTCCGATAGAACAGAGAATAGAAATAGTATGTAGTAAATAGTATAAATGGCATTACCTTGAGTATGGTTTGGCCTGCAATATTTATAGCTTTGTTCGGGTGTGATTTTACCTAAGTATCCTTATCAGTTATACTGGCTTTGTCCCATGCCAGGGGGTTGAAAGTTATCCCAAATTCTGGCGTTGTACCAAGTGGCTAAATCTCTTATTTTCCCGAGTAATCGTGCCAGCAGGGGTATGTGACTGCCAAAGTTGTTGGCAAAGTTGTCAGAGTTATTGACACCAGTTGCACCGACTGCCATATGTCATCGAAGTGTGCTCGACACATTAGATAAACATACCCATCGGGGATTCGTGAGAACGCCAGAGGTTGATTCATGTCGACTAGACTCGAATGCTCGAAGTCCTAGGGTGGTCCTTAGGTCGATGCAGGTCGACCACTGGCCTTACCCGGTGAGGTTGATACTGATTGACCAAATAAATGTACACATGGGCCTCGTGGGCTGTCTTGTATAATGTTAGACCTGTTAAGCCTATTGGGCTATCCCATATCATTAGTCCCCCAACTTTCGATCTTGATCGAGCCTGTCGATGAGAAGGGGTAAGGAGTTTACATTCAAGCATAGCAAGTAATACACTCGACCAGGGTTGCTAATCTTTTGACCTGAGTTTTTGAAATTTTGACCAGGGTCCGAGGTGATTTCTTTGCATTTAATGCGGCTATCAGTGCATCGGATACAAAGCATGCAGAATACGAAGCATTTCGGATACGAAGTGTATGGGATAGGCTGTCATGATGGCAGTTACACGATTTCCGCCCACGAGTGCCTATAAATAGGAGGAGTCCCTTCATTCACATTTTCGCAATTTGAATACTAGATAGTCTCCATCATTGAAGAGTGTCTTGCTCCGCACCTTTCGCTTGAGAAACTTAACACTATAAGTGTCCCTGTTATACCTGCATTTTTTTGTCTTTACATTATAGTACCATGTCTACTAGTGCTAATTCTGGTAGCAATAGGTCTGAAAATATGTTTCGTAGGGGGGATAGTGACAGTGAGAGCACTGCACAGTCTAGCTCATCGTCGAGTAAAACCAATAGTTCACATAGTAGTAGCAGTTTTGAAGAGGTTAGGGTAGTGTCTGAGGGGGAGGCTGGGCCTTCTGAGATACCTGTTAGCCATGGTCAGTTGTTTATCGTCGATCATTATACTGAAATACCCTTGAAGATAACCAATGCTGATTTGGTGAGGATTAGGACAGCCTACCATATTCCTGATGAATTCAAAATCATAAGGCCAAGGTCCCGAGGTAGGATGCATCGACCTCCTCGGGGGTTTATCACTGTATTTGAGG
>JACGDI010005624.1:1338677-1387205 GCA_014898725.1 Jacaranda copaia | reverse complement strand
AACTTCACAAACCAGTCTAGTGCGATGCCTTGGAAAGTGGTCACTAACATTTTATCATGGATAAATTCATTGTGATCGTGTAGTTGCATCATGTGCTCAAACTGCAAAAGGTGCTCGTTGGGGTTAGTTGAGCTATCATACCTCTAGAGACCGATCGAGATTTTGGTGTTCATGGTAATTCTCTCATCGATGATCTCCTGAATGAATAGTGACCCTCTATCTCGACGAGATCTTTGGGGAGTATTCGTGTTTTGTGCTTTGTTGGTGTTTCTCCTTGAGATTTCTTCAAGACGTCTATTCAACTGCTACAACCTGATAGAAAACTTCTTCCCACTCGTCCCGATCTTCCTAGGAGGCAAACTTGGTGCGCTCGACCCTGTCACACTGCGAGGCTCAACTAGGCCAATGCACCAAATTTGGAGATTCTCCTCTATCTTCACAGTAGTTGTGGTTTGGGCGTTCAACCCTATCGTGCTGTGGGGCTTAATTAGGTCAAACGTGATCCTCTGAGCTTGCCACCTCCTCACGAGTTTCTAGACACCTCCTATTCATCGACGGGCACTTGGGACTGGGCTCACACCAAGTGAGTAGCTGCCTAGCCTCCTGATGGGAGGGGCTATTCTCCTGGGGTCTATCTTCCGACGGTGGCAGCAGGGGCAGACACTAAGATGTGCCTGTTCAAGACAGCAGATAATTGAATCGATATCTGAGTGGATATCTGTTCGCTGATCAGTTACATCAGCTAGGACATGGGTAGCGTCACCAGCTGTTCCTAAGGGGCGCTGGCACCCGAAGTAGTTGTGTGTTGTTGGGGGTTAGGGAGTGGAGGGAAAGTGGACCTCCAGTTCTCCTCCCTCCCAGATGTTACTCTACGTGTGTTTACCATTTTCTCACTGCAATCTCAACAAGTTTCCCACAGACGGCACCAAATGATGCTGCTTTGAGTTGGAGGGTCAAGTACTCCAATTGATTTGAGTGATTTTGAGCTTGAGATCTGCAACCACGAACACATGTCAACTAGTCGAGAGGCCCCCGACTAAGGCACTCTGACGCTCAAGTTAGTTCCGGTAGAATAGAGAATAGAAATAATATGTAATGAATAGTGTAAATAGCATTACCTTGAGCACGGTTTGGCCTGCAGTATTTATTGCTTTGTTCGGGTGTGATTTTACCCAAGTACTCTTATCAGGTGTACTAGCTTTGTCCCATGCTAGGGGGTTAAAAGTCATTTCAGATTCTGGTTCTGTGCCAGGTGGCTAAATCTCCTATTTTTTTGGGTAAACGTGCTAGCAGGGGCACATGACTGCCAAAGTTGTTGTCAGAGTTGTTGGCAGCAGTTGCACCGACTGCCACATGCTATCAGAGTGTGCTCGATACGTCAGATAAACATGCCCATCGGGGATCCATGTGAACACCAAAGGTCAATTCATATCGACCAGACTCGAATGCTCGAAGTCCTGGGGTGGTCCTTAGGTCGATACAGGTCGACCACAGGCCTTACCCAGTGAGGTCGATACTGGTCGACCAAATAAATGTACACTTGGGCCACGTGGGCTGTCTTGTTTGATGTTGGGCCTGTTGGGCCTATTGGGCTATCCCATATCACAACCTAAAAGTTTTTGTGTCAACCCAAACCCAACCCATTTTAATATATAATTATTTTTCATTAATAATTCATCTAAACAATCTACACATTTTATATTCAACTAGAATCTTAATAAAATAATCAATTTATACCGAAATTTTGAAAAAAGTCAACTTATATAAAAAATTTAGAAAAAGTTAATATTATACTCTTGCAGCCCAACTTTTGTACCATAGAGCAATTTGATAATTATACTTCATTTAATTTCTTCTACAACATCAATAATATACAAATTTCCATGTTAAACCAAAAGTTTTGTACAACTTAATTTTAACAACAATGAAGTTGAATTCCAGCAAAGAAATATAATTCACCCCATTGAATGATTAATAATCATCCCAAAATCACAAAGTAGTTAGCATTTACATAGTAAATAATAATCATTAACTCTTATAAATCAATTTTGATTTAAATTGTTCAAAAATAACATGTTATTACTTAAAAATGCAAAAAACATAGCGTTATTATAGTGTTATTGGGTAACCTAAAATCCAACCCGAACTAACCCATAATTTTTGTGCTGCTTTTTAGGTTGACCCAGCCTAATAACCACCAACCCTAACTAAATAATATCGTATTAGTTCATATCGTGTTATCATGCCGTGTCAAAAATTGCCACCCCTAGTCGGGATACACATGTGTTCAAATGTTGCCAAGAGAAATTCTCACATCCAACCACTTATATTCTCAGTCAAACTAATATAAAGCATCGATGTAGGTAGTAAATGTATCATTATCACATCACTATTGGAATGAAAATATTGTATCATCGCTAATTAGTTATCGGACTGGAAATCATAGTTTGATAGTCTAATAATGACTTAAATAATTAAGTTCAACATTATTTCTAATGTTTTCAAAATGATACCATATATTGAGAAAATAATACTGTATTTTTCAATTCTAGTAGTTGATTTTGGATATATAATATTTGATTTTAATAATCTAGTAGTGGTTGGGATGTGAACTATAGATTATAAATGTATCATTTTGACAATTAAGGTTGTAGCAATAAGGACTAGAATAGTTACACTAGTCAAATTTAACAAAGTACTAAAATTGATACCACAAATTTGGAATATTTGGTCAAGTATACTAAAATACTGTAATATAATACTACAATCTCAATATCTAGTATTGAAATGTAGTATTTGAGTCAACCAAAACCCTAAATATATTTCTCTTAGTTGTTTTTACCTTTTTTTGGAAAATTACTTGTAATCAGAATGACACTTTGACTGGCTAGCTAAGCTATCATTTCCTTTATGCTGGGTGACTTTATGCAAGGCATGCTTAATATGCTCCTTTGACTTGCAACAAGTTTTCATCTTCATCATATTGTATCAGAATGTAGCAAGCCATATTCATTGCTCAAAATTGTAGCAACTATATACACTCAATATGCATCAATGTTACATACATTTTGCATAGCTCAAAAATTCTTTCTGTTCCTTGTATAACATTTATCCCAAAGACAACAATAAACTCAATAATACACATTGCCTTCTTATTTGGGAGCACTCTAGCAGGACTTCAATTTTTCCATCATCACACCCCAATAATTTATACTAGAGGTATCCTACCATAAACGTAGCCTACAAAAAGTAATTAAAAACTTGTATTTTTAAAATGCAATAAACTTACATAAACTTTTTCTATTCCTTTAGATTGGGGGGATCAAATTGAGATTCATCAATATGAACTTCTTTATGGATGTATTAAAAACCAAGAGGGACCAATGCCATTTAGAAATAATTTGAAAATTAATAAATTGGCACTTGGTCAGCAAATTCAAATTGAGCTGCACATGCATCTTTTGTGGATTTACTCCTAGTTGTTTAAGAATTATTGGATGTTCCACTAGTTTTATAGTACAATTTTTGTTTAGATTTCAACATATATTTGATCCTTCCAATTGAAGTTGTATTAGTACTCATTTAACCATGTAAAGTACAAAAAATTTTGCACTTGTGTTTTACTAAATTATTTACCTAAATAATGATAGAGATGCACCAAATTTCTTGTCCATAAATATCCTTAAAAAAGTTGTTATGCAATATCATCATACAATAATCAATCAAAACACGTTTCAGCTCTTTTCAAAATAAGAGCTCACACTTTGGTAAAGTGTTGTAGTCTATCCCAAACAATGTCACTACAAAAGAGTTGAAGATAATCAGTTAAGAGACCATTTGATTTAATATAAAAAGAAAAATAAGTACTAAAGTATTATTACAACAAATTATCTTGAGACAAAAATGAATCAAAAATCTTTTATTATCTATTAGGTATGCCATTGTGCCCTCTATAATCTATTTCCCCATGAAATTCACTGAGGAGAACTCCACCACCTTCAACACTATCACCTAGAAACAATAGCAACCTATCCTATAACATATATAATTTGACTCACCGCCATCTCTCTCCTTTTTTTTTCCTTTCCATCTTGTTTTTCTTCCTCACTATTAGCACCATCAACCTTCAAACCTACTGGAATACTTGGAGTCCCAACAACACCCTCAACACTAAAGGTTCATAGCACCATCATAGGGCACCACAAGACTAAAGCTACCAGGCTCAATATTAGCGACAATAGCAACATCATGACCTTCATGCTCCTTATCATCATGACTTTCACTTTCTCTAGAATAAGCCTTTTTCTTGTTTTCATCTTCCACCTCTAAATCACTTTCTTTTTCCTTGTCCTTTTCATCAACTATTTCTTCCTTCTCTACTTTATTCTCTTTTTTTTTAATCAACTTCCTTTCCCTCATCAATACCATGAGAGAAAATCCTTCACTCTCTATGAAGGAATTCTTTGTTGCAATTACTTTATTTCTTATTCTTTATCTTTTGGCAATGTCTCAAATCATCAAATCATCCAACATCAAAAGTTAGCAATTATGAACCTATAAAAAAGACAACAATCATTAATGAAATAAATACTTAAAACTCTTATAATGATTAATTATACCTGAACTTTTGGCTATATTGGAAATAATAGTTTCTACTCCTTGACAAATGGGTAAATTTGCACAATTTATTCCAACAAAAACTACAATTTAGTTTTGAAGTGTACAGTGAAGTAAGGATTTAATTGCACAACAACATTTAAAACTTTCAAAGCTAGAAATGACTTGATTCATCACACACTAAGGATCTTATTTTATCCTATAAAAATGGATTTAGAGAATAATCAAGTACCTTAAGTGATTCTTCAAAGATCAAGGCGTATAATCTCCTCTTGACTCCTCAATTGAAGCTCTACCGCTTCTTCTTCTTTGGATCTAGTTTCCTCACTTCTTTAGATCAATTTAGAGAAACCAAAAGGCTCCAAAGTGCCTCAAAAACGTGCAAGAACTAGCAATAATATTGGCCTCAAAAACATCCCCAAAACCGTCACTAAATGATGAAGAACTTTTTTTAGTGGACTTTTCTTTTCTCACCAACAATAATACCCCATGTGTGGTATCTCCAACGATATCCACAAACCTTACAAGCCCTCTAAATATTCACTCTTAGGCTAGAAAAGAATGAAGATAGAGGAGAAAGTTTGGAGAAAAAAGTGTGAGGTAATTTAGAAGAGACAGGAGGAAAGAATCAAAGGGAAGTTACTTTGTTCACAACAAAAACGAGACAAAAGGGAATTTTCAAGAGAGATGGCCAACCACATGAAGGGAAGAGGGGCCTATTTATAAATTGTGATGAATGCCTATATATGCATCATTCACACTTTTGCTCCATGTGTTGCCAACTTGCATACAAATAGGATATTCAATTTTCAATAATTAAAATCATATTTTAATTACTAAATTAAAATTCCTACTTAATTTTAAATGGAATGTTCCATTTAAATTTTTCCTCCAAAACTAGATTCTTCAATTAATTAAATTAATCCCTTAATTTAGTTAGAGTAACTTAACTCTTTAAGTTTTAAAACTCTTTTAAGTTTGTAAAACTAATTCAATTTCCATGTAGCCCCAATTAAATTAATTAAGTTAGTAAGACTTCAAGTTTACACTTATAGATCCACTTGCAACCAATGAGTACTTTACCTTTTAGTGGATCTGCCAATGTCCATATTTTGTTGGAGTACTTGGAATTCATTTTGAATTTCATGGCCCCAAGCCAATAACCTGAATCCACATCCGACGTGGCTTTCTCATAAGTCATTGGATCACTATCCATTTGACCCAACTTATGAAGGAATCCAAACCTTGTAGGTTGCTTCTTGACCCATTTAACCTTTTAGGAAATTGTATACTAAGCTTAGGATGCTTTTTTATTTCTATCGCTTGTGGGATAAGTTGATAATCTTAAGCTATCAAATTCAACAATAATGCCTTGTCTATCTAATAAAAACACCTTGTCTAAAAAAGTGGTGTTTCTCAAGATAAACACCTTTGTTCAGAGGGATCATTAAAATAGTAACCCAAAGATTCTTTTAGGTATCCAACATACCTGCACAAGATAGATCTTATATCTAGCTTGTCTCTCACTGGTATCTTAAAATAGACGAGAAACTCTCAAACTTTTTAATAAAAATGAGAATATGTTTTGCCATACCACATTTCATGTGGGGTCTTTATCATTGACTTTGAGGGTACTATGTTTAGTTGCCTCACCACCGTTTCTAGGGCAAATCCCCAAAAAGAGATGGGAATATCGGTGAAATCATCATGAACGATACCATGTTTAACACTATTATGATTTCTTCTCTCAACCACTTTATTATGTTGGGGAGCACTGGGTAGAGTCCATTAGGAGAAAATCCCTTTTCTTTTAGATAATTCAAGAATTTGGTACTTAAGTATTCTCCTCCTTAATTTGGTCAAAGAGCCTTGATACTAAATCCTAGTTGTTTTTCTACTTTATTCCCATAGTATTTAAACTTCAAAGGTTGCACACTTGTACTTCATAAGATACACATGTTTGAACCAAGTGAAATTACAAGTAATGATCCTCTTATGCTAACTTTTAATGACCCACATACAACCATATAGATCAAATCTAAAAGGCAAGTGGATCGTTCCATTTATCCAACAAATGAAACCTTAGTCATTTTTCCCTTTAAACAAGATTCACAAGTAGGTAAGTTCTCTAACCCACTAACGCTTAGTGAATTTAGGGCTACTAACTTGCTCATCCTATTCTTGAAAATATGTCCAAGTCTAGCATGCCAAAGATAGCATTTTTTTGTTATCTTGCTTTCTCTTGTTGTTTCGTTGAATGTGCATAATAGATGATTGAGAATTTAGAATGTATAATCTAATATTTAATGTACCACAAACAACTAAAGAATTATTTTTTATTGCAGTTAGTTTCCCATTTTTTATAGAAAAATCAAATTCTTCATGTAAAATGGGAATTGAAATGTTTTTCTTAACAAGATTCAGTATATAGTAATAGCAAAGATCAAGTACGATCATAGAATTCCCTAGGTTTAACTTCACTACGCCTTCGACTTTGGCTACAACTCTTGCTGTATTACCAAATCAGAGGATCATATCCCCATCATTAAGCCTTATTCTTCATTCCATCCCCTATAAAAAATTACAACAGTGAGAACCACATGTGGTATCAAATAGCCATGTGAAAGAATTTATCGTTAAGTACACTTCAATAAACAACGTACTCTTTACTAAAGTGGCAAGGTATTCCTTGCAATTCCCGCTTCCAATGTCCTAGTTTGCTACAATAGAAACAAGTTGCATTTTTTTTTATCCTTTTTCTTTTTCTTGACTCCACTAGAAACAATTAATGTTTGTTTCCCCTTAGATGAAGAACCCTTATTCCTCTTACCCTTTTTCTTCTTGCCTTTTAGGTCCTTAGAATGGGAGTAGAAAGCAATCATTAAAGGTTCATCTTTCTTCATAGCTGCCTCAATAGTTACCGACTTGTTGGCCAATTTGTTAATTATAACCACTTGCTTGGACATGCTAAATTTCATCACAAATTGATCAAATAAACTTGGCAATGATTGGAGAATCAAATCCACATAGTGGTCAAGTTTTTTAATAAGCCTTATCATCTTTAGACCATGGTCATGGACACTTGACCTTTACCATTCTTACCCTAAAAAGCTCTTTTTATAGCATACATCTTTAACACCTTGTTTGCATGCAAAATAACTCTTGTAGGTGCAAATATATTTTCAAGGCATTTTTCATGTGTTCATGAGACTCTTGAAGTTCATTGGACATAGATGCCATCATGAGCTAATGGGTTCGGAGGTCATCCTCAACTCATTTTGCAAACATGTTGTGTGCCTCTTGATCAACATCTTTCCCAATGGTATCCTGCAAACTTTGAGTTAAGACATATGCCATTTTCTTAAAATCTAGAATTATCTTGAGGTTTCTAAGCCAATCACGGTAGTTCAGTCCAATTAGTTTAGTAGTTTCCAAAATGATAGTTAGTAGATTTTAGCCATCTTGGAGATTTTGAAATTATACAAACATGAATAAGATACTATAAGCTTTGATTGAATTTTAATATTAGAAAGCATTGTTATGGTCTTTCAAGCATGTTTTGCTCCTACTATTTGTTCAAATCTCTTACTCTCATGAGAAATTCAGCAAATATGATTTCCTAGTGAGAATTAAGGCCCAAAGGCATCACTCATGGACCTACAACTTGTGAAATATCCACCTATGACCCTAAGGTAGGTAACTTTTACTAATTAGATATCTATGCAATCCTTAATATATTTTGCCTCACTTTTCGTATAGACCCATAACTCGTGTAACATCTATATTACTAGGTGTTAAGTCAAACCTATGAATCCTTCTTTAATTGTGCACTAGCGATGAACATTCCACAACTTGTACAACCATGTCATAGTATGGTCACATTAAAGTGCATCTCATGCTAAGGCAATGATCTTAGCTTTCCACTAAACAAGCGTTCCACAACAACTCATGAGACAACACATAATTGTGGTAGCATCATGCCACATAACTATTGGTAGAAGACATGGATTATTAAACCTTGTTTAATTTTATCCATTTAGACTTAATATTCATTAAACATAGACTCTTATAAGTGAGGAATTTTCTTGCTTGGAAGATATAATGCCCTACAATTTTACTTTGTATTTAATCGATTAATATACTTTATTTATTTTATTTACTATTTCTATTAAAATTGTTCTAAGGCATGAACTATATTTTTGGAATAATATATTTATATATAATATATATAGATAATATTAAATTATCTTTTGATCAAATAGTGATAAGTAATATTATATATACACACATTGTAGATACTCTATATTTTGGAGAGTATAAGTTATAGTTCTACTTGAATTAATATTATATTAATACAAGGAGTTGAATTATTGAATTCTGGAAATTAACAAAAAAGATACTAGAATTATAATGGGATTATCCTAGTCCTATAAGAAAATTGATTAGAGTCCTACTTGAACAAAACCACTTCTTTCACATAAATATAGTCCCTACAAACAAAACCCTAATTACATCTAATAGTAAATGAAAGAGGAAAAAGGAGAAGAAGGAAAAGGGACAGCAGCCATGGCAGAAGGGAAAGGAAAAGGAGATGGCATTTACCGAAAGTGCAATAGAAATTACACAAAGTAATTCATGAGTTTGTAGACTTTATATTTGATAATTGAGAAATTCAATAATACTATTAGGTTTTGATTTACTACTTCTCGATAGAATTAAGCAAAGTTAAATTTTAGATATGTGTCTTAGGTTTCTTATGCCTCATAAATCACCTCAACGTAATTTAAATGAAGTAAGTTATGACCAAAATACTAAGAAGTGTCTAGTCAAAAGATATAGGACTTTGATTTTTCCAAAAATAGATATTGGTGATGCCTTTACTACTACTTATCAATTGAATTAAGTAAAATAATCAACATAGTAATTTTAAATCTGTTTCTTAGGTTTCTATTTCCGCATGAATCACTTCAATCCAATATATATGTAGAAAGTTATGACTAAAATATAAAGGTGTGGGAAGACAGAAAATATAGGGCTCTAATTTTCCTAGAACAGAATATTGTGACACCTTTCGCTACTTGATTTAGATTTAATTTGGAAATATGGTCAAAATAAGAACTGAATATCTTTATCTTAGGTTTTTACAGCCTTTAGAATCCCTTTAATCCAAATTATAGAGAGTTAGATATGACTAAAATACTACAGTATGGCAATGTAAAAATATAGGGCTTTGATTTTCCTAGAACAAAATATAGTGATGACTTTTACTACTCTATTCTGATTTAATTGGAAAATATGGTCAATGTATGAGTTGTGTATCCATCTCTTATGTTTTTGCATCTGCATAAATCACCTCAATCCAATTTATGTAGAGAATGCTATGATCAAAATACTAAGATGTGTCAAGTTTAGAAATACAAAATTTTGATTTTCCTAGAATAGAATATTTTGACACCTTTTACTACTTGATTTCGATTGAATATGGAAATATGATAAATGTAAGAACTTAAGATTTATATCTTAGGTTTTTACAGTCATTTAAATTACTTTAATCCGATGCATAGGGAGAAAGTTATAGCTAAAAAAACTATGGTGTGGCAATATAGAAAATACAGGACTTTGATTTTTTAGGAACAGAATATTCTGACAACATTTACTACTCGATTCGATTTCGATTTAATTAGGCAATAAGGTCAACATATAAATTGTAGATTTATATGCTAGGTTTTCACAGGATTCTAAATCACCTTCATCCGAGGCCTGTAGTGAAGGTTATAGTTTAGATACAACCAAGTGCCACATCAAAACATTTCCTAAAAGTTGGACATCTGCTTTCACATCACTGCTGCCTCTTGAACTCAATTTTCTCTCTCATATTAGCCAATTTAATTGCATCATCAACATAATAGTTTTAGTACTCTTTCTTAGCTTTGTAATGCCATAAGAATCAAGTCAATCGGATATCTAGAAAGAGTGATATGAGTGAATCAAAAAGTACATGTGAAAGGATAAATTCTTGATAAGTTTTGTGAGTATGTATGTACTAGGCCAATCCCAAGTGAATTTTGTTTCATTAGTTAGTTAAATTGGTGATTGATTTATTTATTAAATGAATCAGGTGACTAAACATTTGAATCGATTGATCCTAAAGATGAGTGCATAAACCTATAAATATTATATATTATTATATTTCAAAACCCAGAATAATATATGCTATTGTATAATTTTGCTCGCGACTTGTTATCAACTAACATCACACTATAATTGTATTCCACTACGCACAAAAATGATTTATTTTGTTTCACAACACAAGAAAACCTATACTTTATGATTTTTAATGCTTCCAAACTAGCAATTAAATTCAATAATCAACTGATTACTGTTACTATTACTGTTACTGCTACTATTACTATTAGTTGGATCCAACTTGGTCTAAGTGTGCGAGGGACTTCACCGGGTAGCAACAAGCTAGCCAGTTGAATCCCAAGCCCCCATGGTCTAATCCCCCCCGACACACAACAAAAGTCATTTGTGGCTGAGGTGGGTCATAAGAATTCTCGGGGACGCTTGGACACTATTTTGGTAAGATCACACCTTACCCAAAGTGATAAGGGACTATTACAGTGGGAATCATAAGGTTGACTAACTACAACAAAACTAACTGATCATCGTATTTAAGTTGATAATCTAGGAAATTGTGTAATAAAATTTTGACTGAATATCGCGTGATCATTTAAAAAGTCCTTGACTGTTACTACTTAACTATTTTCTGAATCCCACTTATATTGCTTGAAATTTTCCACTGTACAAAATAATTTTAATGCAAAGAATTCACTTTGCACTCACTTGGCACTCACTGAGTCTTTTACTCACACTCCTTTTGTTTTTTTTAACTTCCTGCTAGCAAACCTGAATCTTAGCCCTAGTGAGAAGGTGGATCTAGTTTCTAACAAGAATTGGGGCTAAAGTAATAATTTAGGACTTCTATAGTGGTTTTAGTTCGCTACGACATTAGCTTATTAGTCACTTTCATGGATTTTTAGGTGAAGATAAAGGATTAAATATTTTGATTGTTTCTATATTTGAGATTTATTTGGCTACTAGAAATATTCAAAGTTTTATTTATGATTAATATTTTGATTAACGACTCATGTATTTGCGATTGAGTTTCACGCCTCAAAACTAGACTATATGGTTTGATTTAGTGGCGCGATAGAAGATCTTATCATTTTTATCTTTGCTTATTCAAGTTCTCTATCCTAAGCATGCATCACCATACTTCAAAGGATAAAGAAAGTATAAATAAGTAAAAAAACCTAGCATGCATCTAAACTTGGGTTAAGCATGAGCTGGACTAAGAGATGCACTTAGAGGCATAGGTGCACCACTTTGTTAATTTAGGTAGGTTTATTGAATTAATAGAACCTATCTATTACACAAATAAATCCCATACATTCATGGGTCTCGAGCCTCCAAGTCCTCCTTTGCTCTCCTCGTAACAATTACAAGAAAAGCAAACCCTCACCACCTAAATGTCCTACTCTCATTACAATAATAAGAAAGGTATTTAAATGGTCAAAAAACAAGAAACACATAAGCCCCATTTAATTACAACTCATTCAATCAACATTGAATCAATTTAAATCAACTTTAAAGGTTCAATGTCCATCCCCATTCATCCATAATAACATACATTCAACAATTAAATGAATGATAATAAGACAAAGCAATAATTAAAAGTTTATCACATAAACAATTAACTATTAGGCAAAATTTCATAACACTTATGCATCAAAATTTGGCAAAAAACTTGGAGACCACCTTAAAGTTGATATTAAAGCTTGCAAAAAAAAAAAAAATGTCCCACATTAACTTGAAGAATTACATGACACTTATGCATCAAAATAGGACAAAACAATGAATTTTTGCAATCAAAAACACACAAAATTGCAAAGGAAAAATGCCCTAGTTCATGGCAAGGGTGTCAACTACCCCTGCTATGGTACCTTGGAGCTGGCCATGGCTGGCTGCCCTTGCTTTACTCCTTTAGGTGCATTTTTCCTTGCTCTTTTGAGCAATTATGCTAGGCAAAAATCTTTGGACACCTTCAAAATATTATTTCATCCTCAATTTGACAAATTTCCAGATTTTAAGTACTTTAAATCTGAAAATTGAACTTCTCAATTATTCTTCAAAAATCAAGAACAAGATTGAATCACTATTCATCAAGCTACTTCAAGAAGATCCAATCCAATTGAATCTAAAAGTCATCAAAATGCTTTCTAACAATTGACATCATGCTAAATCACAATTCAAAATCAATACATGCTAAATCAACATCTAGCAAATGAATCAAAATCATGCCAACATAAACTAAATCAATATCTAGCAAATATTGACATAATTCAATCTAACACATCAAGAACCACAAGCAACAACTCCAAAATCTTTAATCTATTAATTAAATGAAGAAATAGGAATCATGAATCAATCCATCACATGAATAAATTCAAAGAAAATAAAAAATTAGGCATAAAATTGGCTCTGATACGACTAGATGTGTATAGGGAAGCAAGGATCCAATTGCATAACGGAATTAAAACTAAGCAAGAAATAACTTGATTCACCACAAACTAAGGATCTTGTTTCCAAAACATGGATTTAGAGTAGAATCAAATAACTTAAGTAATTCTTCAAAGACTAAGCTGCAGAAGCTCTTTTTGACTCTTCAATTGAAGTTTTACCACTTCCTATTTCTTGGATCTTTTTACCTTACTTCTTGCCCTGAATTCATAGCAACTAAAGGCCTCCAAAACATCTCAAAAATTTCCAAGAAGTGGCAGCAAAATTGGCCTCAAAAATAGGCCCAAAAATGCTACCGAATTATCTAGAACTCTTCTTCAATGGACTCTTCTTTGTTCACCATCGATAAAACCCCAAGTGTGATATCCCCATTGGTATCCACACACCTTATAGGCACTCTAAATATTCACTCTTAGGCTAGAAGAAAAATGAAGATGGAGGAGGAATGTTGGAGAAGAAAGTGTGAAGTGGTTTGGAAGAGAGAGAAGGGGGAATAGGGGAAAGAGAATCTAGAGGAAGTTACTTTGTTCACAATAAAAATGAGAGAGAAGGAAATATTTAAGAGTGATGGCCAGCCATACTTGGGTGGGGGGAATAATTTAACACTATAAATTAATCATGCCTTAATTATCAATTCTTAATTAATCAACTTGGTCTCTTCCGCACTTGACCAATCTAATTATCAAACTCCTTAGATAATTTCTCCATTTCCACTTAAAATGGTTAAGGCTTTCATGTGTGATCCATTAGGTTGATCAATTAATTAGACACAGGCTCACAACTCTTTGTAATCTATTGAATATCTAATATTCTAATTAGCCTAAACTCTTTTAAACTAATAACTCTTTCAATTAATCTCTATTAGTTGAAGAGTATCCAATCTCCATAGTCGATGTCTAGCACAAGCCTATAGAGTCCAGACAATTGGT
Source organism: Jacaranda copaia (assembly GCA_014898725.1). Classification (NCBI taxonomy): domain Eukaryota; kingdom Viridiplantae; phylum Streptophyta; class Magnoliopsida; order Lamiales; family Bignoniaceae; genus Jacaranda; species Jacaranda copaia. The sequence continues at coordinate 1,373,076 of JACGDI010005624.1, read as the reverse complement.
TGAATTAATTCTAGCGACACTTTCCGCTTTTGATTGTTATGTAAATACAATCCTTCCATTTTCAATCTCCCAAAAGAGGCTTAAGGTAAGATATTTGTCAATTCTCTAATAGCCTCGATAACTGTACATCTATTCTTAATGTACGATTCCAATTTATGACCTCAATTTTGAAAAACTCTTTTTTCAAATTGTCATACCGTCTTACGCAAGGATTTCTTAGAACAATCATCATAGAATACACAGAATATCAACTCATTTTTCAGAATAAGTGAAATGGATCTCTTCTTCAAACTCTCCAACCTCCATACATAGGTAGACCTACTAAGTAAGCAGAATAAAATCAAAGCACAAGGGCTTAAGTACAGGGTTACCATGGAACCTCAAGTCAAAGGATTAATTATATGCACTATTGTATATGTCCTGTCTCTTAAAATTCTATGACTTTGAAATATTCAAAATCATAACCATAGAGAATTGTTTCATGATTACCATCATATGCATGACCAAGTCCCGCAGTCTTGTATGATATTAGGGCTTCAACCAAATGCATACAAAAAATATCATAAATTACATAAGGTGAAGATGGCTATTTTATAGAATATCATTCAATGCGTCAGTTCCTTTTCCTCTAGAATGCACATAGAGAAATGTTTTTTTCTGAAAAATTATTTGAGTTTTGGGAATATTTACAAATGATTTCTTGTACTCAATTCTCTCCAGGACTTGGTATTTATAAATTTTAATCTTGATGACTTAGGCCCACTATTTTTTTGGCACTCTTTATAGGCTTAGCTTGTCTTTTGAACTCTCCATCCTTGTTACTCAGTCAATTAATTTTAGGTCTCATGGCATTATTAATTAATTTACTAAATTACACTTATAGTCAACTTTTAGCAATATCAAAATCAATTTGAACTTTTCTTCTACTTTAATAACATTATTTAGGTTCTTGCTTTCACCCCTTCAAAAGAATTGTGGAAATGATTGTAGTTCATGTGTCAATCCCAAAGAAGATATGTGCTCATATACCTATGCTCATCATTCATAAAGGCGCGATGTTGTTACTATTATTTAATAATAATATCAACAAAATTAATGTTAATAACTAAATTCATTTACCATCATGCCAATAGTGCATTTGTTGAAGGGTTTTTTTATTTTTCATGCACTCTTTCTAAAAAATAGCATCTTCCCATGCATAAAGACCAAATGAAGATAAATCATCACTACAAGAAAATATACTTTTTGCTATAATATTTTTTACTTCATTAAAAATAATGTTGTAAAAAGAGACTTTTGCTATGATTTTACTATTGTAGTATAGAATTCCAAATACTAAACTCATATTAAACACTACACTCATTTCATCATATTAGAAAAATATATTTATTTATGATAATTTTTACGTGAGGTGAATAATGTTTACATTTACTGCTATTTCACATAAACCATAGTAAAAGATAGATGAATTTATCACACCTTTTCATTAATGAAGTTAAAAAAAAATAGAACTTGTTAAAATTTGGTGACAAAGATTAAGATCTTAAATTAAAAAAAATTTCACTAAAAAAAGAAGAAGAAATATATTGGAAGTAGGATGTAATAAATAGTATTCAAGGTAAATTAAAAAAAAATTCTTCCTATTTTTATTATTAAAAAATAATTAATTAATTAATTGAATTCTAATTTAACAAAGCAAACCCCCAAAAAATTCCTAACAACTCATGGATAAATATAAAGTAAAATAAAAAAAATTTCTTCAATTTTTATTATTAAAAAATATTTGATTAATTAATCGAATACTTAATTTACCTAGTTAGCAAAGTCCCTCAAAACAGTAGGAAAACCCAAATTTGGAGGCAAAATAAATACTTGCATTTTCAAGGATAAATATATTTTGTCATCCGAAATATGCGTATTTTTACATTTACCTAACAAAAATTTTTTTGTGATACTTTACCATATGGACTATATTTTTTGATTCACCTTACCATATATGAACCAATTTTGGTAAAATATTTTATGGTATTCCATCATAGGAGTGGTAGGAGTATTTTCTAAGATATTTTTCATCAAGTCATTAAATGACTACATTTTTTAACTCGGTTTATCATAGGATTTGCACCTTAAAGCACACCAAAAGAGTTCATTGTATTTTGCAATTTTATAAGACTACAAGGAGATAACTATTATGACTGCAAAATTGAAAGATTTGAGTATAATACCTTAAAATGAGGCCTCTGTCATTGATGTTACAAAATTTTTCCATAATATTCCACCGAAATATGTTTATATGTGGCAAGGTGGGAAAAAAAAAGTGTAATTTGAATAGTGAAGTGTTAGAAAAAAGAGAGTTAGTAAAGTGTAAAAATGTGCATAGTTCCGATGGCAAACTATTTTTATCCCTAATTTTATTATTAGAAAAGGTTGATTAATTAATTAAATATATTTAGATTAGTTTATCACTAACAAAGTGGCCATTGACCTAGTAGCGCCACCTTCATGCACATAATTATAAGGTCAAGAGTTCAAATCCTAATAACCTTTAAATATACATGTGTATAAATAAAAAAGAGTAGGTGAATAAAATTCCTCAAAACTCTCAAACTTAATTTATTTTTACAATATTTAATTATGGTGAAAAATAATTTAAATATGTACAACAAATTTTGAAGGATGGCAATTAACTATTATATACTTCATTTTTCTAATACAACAAATATCGAGTTAAATATTTACCATAAAATTTCTAGTCGATTGGTATGCCTACGACTAGAAAAGTGCAACACAAGCATTGTTAATAACTTTTTACTACACTTAATTACTATTTGCTACACATAATTAATCATAGCAAAAAAGTATATTTTTTGGTAGTGTATTCACCTATGATAGAAAAAAATAGGGTGTTCAATAGTTACTTGTTGGAAATAGAATCCAATTGAACGTAAAATATATGTACATTCTAATAAAATCATTTACATCCTAATTAGTATATTTGTTTACCAACTCTCTCAAATAACCATTTGTAGTTTTAGAGTTCATCTTTAAATTTAAATCCATAGGTTGCTCTATGTGCTGCGAACCCAAGAAAACCTAAGAAGATAGAAACTCACTTGCACCACCAAATTTGGAACCTCTTCAACATAGCTTCAGCTCTAATATAATACTATGACTTAACTTGGACATTTTAAAGTAACTTGAAAATGGGGTTCTCTTTATTGCTTCTTTGTGCTTAAAGCTCATTTTAGCTTCCAGTTCCATCATGGCAACATGGAAGAATTATGGAGAATGCCAACAATAAAGCTCAGATTCTCCAATGGCTTCTATGTGATGGTCTATCAATCCTAGCCATTAATTCTACATACAAGATAAATATATTTAGATAATTCAAAATATAGTACAATACATTGGTAGAAACATATTGAAACTTAACAATTTAGTACTAGATTGTAGTTTTTTTTCTAAAAAATATAAATGTGGGCGAATCTAATATTCAACTACAAAATCAAGTATGACAAATAAAACTAAGCATATGTGAAACTAGAAAAATTGTAAACCAAAAAAATAATTGAGGAAGATTTAACATTAAAACAAGAAATAATAAAAATTTAATTTAAAAAATTACCTCTTTGTCTTTGAAAATGAGCATGAAAATAAAACCCTTCTTGCTTAGGTCTTAAAAAGTAGCAAAATGTGACTTGGAAGAGAGAGCAAGAAGTAGCGAAATGGTAAATTGAGGGAACACGAACAAAGACAGAAACTTGAATAAAGAGAGAAAATGGTGAGGTAGTTCACAAGTTACTAGAAAATTAGTAGGAAAAAAATGCATAAGGAATGTGATGACTGAAGATAAAATGTGTTTCAAAGAGTTTATTTGAGGATCTTTTGTGATTTCAATTTTAATTTAGGGCTATTTTTGTCTTTTTCACTCAAGTGAGGTGTGATTCCAAAAGTGAAAGTTTTATTGAAAAGCGCCAACTAAGAAAAAACAAATGCGAACTGATTCTAAATTTTTTATGATTTCAATTTTAACTTTGGAGAATGTAGACTAAGAAAAAATAAATGGGGACTTAAGTAAGTTTGGCCACTTCTCTCTCATTTAACTCCTTTTTCACGCATAATATATAGTTTAAACCACTTTTTACGCTTCACAAAATGGTATAAAAGTGACACAATAAAAACATAAAATAGATTTAATTTTCAACCAAATGAAAATGGATTCCCATCAAGAAACTCTAGCTTCAAGCCGTAAATCTTAAAAATTTATATCTCTTAAGGATAAATTAAAATTAATATATCTTATTTTAAGTCCCCTTTCAATGTATAATATATTATTTGGAACCTCTTTGCACACTCTACAAAATGATTAAAAAAAATTACATAATAAATAAAAAAATGAATTCTATTTTTTTGTTAAAGAAAATAATTAAACCTCAAACTTAGATGATTCGCATCCATTTTCAGCCAATTTTTAATCATGTTACATACCTAGCAATGTCTACATATGGTAAAAAATTTAGGACCAAGATTTATATTTTGGAAAAATGGAAAACTTTAACTTTTTTTAAAGTTTAAAATTGTATTCTAGCAAATGGATCCCTTTGGACATATTAACTAAGTGGTATTTCTTTCTTGTATTTCTTTCCCCTATTACCTGAATGGACTAACTTAACAATAACATATAAAATAAATTAAACAAGTCTCATTATGTCAGTAACCATAGTTGTGCTAAACTAGTTCAAATCCATCGATCTCAATTCTCTATCGATAATATTAAGTATAACCTAATTGGTTTATGCATTATACATCACAATTTTCTATGAAGTACAAAACAATGATAGATTTCTCTTTATTTGTTCCCATAATAGATGATTCTGTTATTACTAATAAATATATTCATGCTCGGTAATGATAAATCCAAGCAATAAGAGATGGACTTGATATTGATAAATTGTGAGATATTATCAATCACACATATTACATGCTTTAGCCTCTTTATATGCAAATGTCAGTCTTGCACAACAAATAAAATACTTATTATGATTTAAGAATTTCATAATAATTACCACAATATTAGTTTTTTTTTTTTTTTTTTTTTTTTTTTTGAGAGAGAACATTACAAATAGTCAATAGAATCCAATTAGCAAATCAATTAAATAGAAGTACGAACTCCACAACTAGATGCACAGATAAGGTGCACAAAAAAACATTTTCAGATTCGAACATGGGACTTCCTATATAATATGAGAGATTGATGTCGCTAGACATTACCACAACATTGTTGAATGCACGCAAACTAAACATTTGAACAATTTCATAACTAATTATACAAAATAAAGAATGTTCAATTTCATAACTAATCCATTTGAACAATTTTATACATCAAATATAAAGCCTTGTCGTTTAAACTCCTTTGAGATTAATTTAAAAAAAAAACATGCATCCAACCAAAACGAGGCAATCCTCGAACCTGCTCATCAAAATATAATGTATATTACTTGAAATTTCTTAGTTAGCCTTAGAATTGGTTTTGATGATAAATAGATCTCAACATCCACTAAAACAACTACAAACATAGAGTATCCAAATCCATAATGATTTCAAAGAAGTTTATTTGAAAAATACAGAAGGGAAGACGCATCAATGCTAATATTCACCCCTCACAAATAAATTTTACCTACGTATTTTGATTCAAAACATTTGTAAAATATTTTAATTTATGTGACGTTGTTTTATACTTACAAATTATGATCACAATTTGTATCAATAAAGTCTTATATATCACTATGAATCATTGATTAAAAAATTATATTACATATTTCCTTAATGCATATATATTTAATTGAAAACTAGTGCTGCATTGATATAATCCCTAGGATAAACTAAATAATAGCATTCACTTTCCATAACAAATCAAAACAAACGCATAATACCATTATCCATAATAAATATAATTATATCTGCCAAGCAACGTGTTGGAAAAGAGGGTCTTAATACACCATTACTATAACTATATTTCTGTATGCCTATTATTACAAAAAAAAAAAAAATTCTTTTTGAAAATATCCTAACAAATAAATTGGCAGTCACATAAATAATCACACTATGCTCCAAAAAAAATTGCCTTTCGAAACTCATCAAGTCTTTTGGAAAACTTTGTGTATGAAAAAGAATTTGCATTCATTAAAAACAAGATTGCTTACTAATGCAGTATGTATTTGGTAGTAAATATATGATCAATATAATTAAACAATACACTTTGTATTCAAATTAACATGAATTAACCAATACATCAGATCATATAATTAAACAATACACTTTGTACTCCAAAATATATATATATATATATATGTGTGTGTGTGTGTGTGTGTGTGGGAGAACATGTTTAATTTAAAGATATCCAAAAATCTCATAAAGAGTATCGAAATCATGAATAGCTTTCCTTAATTTCAACATTTTGATTAATTAATACAAGTTAGTTTTGCATATAGCATATGCCCTGGCCCTGGCCCTGGCCCCTGAAATATATGTAAGTGTTACGAAAAATTAAAATAAACATAATTATAATACTAACACGATAATATCCCATTGAACAATATTACAACGTGGATCCTCATGCAAATAATGAATTAGAAGAATTATCTTAATATTTCTAATTAAGAATGTAAAGAACTCTTTCTTCTAATCATCTTTAAGAACGCCTGCTTTGAATCTAACTTAAATCAACCCTCTTGTTAATCATCAAATGGACAATAATCAATGCTCACTAAAATAAAATCAAGCATTAAGGACACTAAAAAATACCACTTAAATAATATTATAGTAGCAATTTTATATTTCATGACATTTTTTAGAGTGCTACTTGTAGTAGTGTAGTTAAAGATATAAATGTCACTAAATTACCTTTGTTTTGGCATGAATAAAATGAAATAAAAATTGCATCAAGTGACACGTTAAAATATCATTAAAAAAATGCATTAAATAAAATGTCAACATGTCATTAAAAATTATTTTAAATAGCATGCTAATGTGCCACTAAAAATTGCATGTGATGGCCAATTAAAACATTACAAAAGTTCCTCTAAATGACAAGGTAACACGCCATAAAAAATACAATAAATGGCATGTTAAAATATCATAAAGATACTTTTAAATGACATACTAACGTACTTCAAAAATGCATATATTGACGTTAAAATGCCACAAAAGATTTGTGTAGATAATATACTAACATGCCATAAAAATTAATTAAATCACATGCTAAATTAAATGGCAAAAAAGATTTTTTTGAGTGATATCTTAATTAGGCTCCAACATCCCACATATGAGATTTCAATATGCTCCAATTACTTTGTATAAGACTCAAATATGCAACATTTTATATGAAATGATATGAGTTTACTGTCAAACTGTCCACCAAATGTTGATTATAAATATTCAAAAATATTATTACATTTTGATAATTTAAAAATATATTTTCTCAGTTATTTAAATATATGCTCGAACTTATTTTATTAAATAATACATTTAAAAAAGTATGAGACATTAAATTTAGAGAAAAAATATTCAAAAAAATAATGAATAGGTGACGAGAAAAAATGGGCAAAAACTTAAATTTTTTATACTTCTTCAAAATATGGTTAAGTTATTCAATACATTAAAATTATATTAAGTACTTTACTTAATCAATACATTATGATAAGATATAAATTTATAAATTTTACAGCTATTAATTAATAAATATATGTTCTTTATCTATTTTTTGTGATATTTATTTCATGTCACACCATAACTAAATTATGAATGATTTTTTTTTAAAGAAAAGAAAAAATAATGATGCTAGTTAAATGCTTTTAACATATAGTTATGTTAGTAATTTCAATGAAATTAGGTTTTTATAATATTTATTAATTAATTACCACTAAATATTATATTGTAATTGTATTTTTTATTACAATCGCTATACTACTTTGACATGTCACTGTACTATAAATTGGTGTTAAATCAGTGTCACTAATATAATCTATTGTATCTTTTATAAATGAAACTATAAATAAATATGAGTGGCATTTTTTTAAGAAAAAATTAGTGACATTACTTAAATGCTCTACAAATATATTTATATTAGCATGCATTTTCAATCAAATGTTACTTTTTTTCTTATTCATCAAATACCATTAAATATTTTATTACAGTGATATTTTTCAAAAATTATCACTATATTACTCTTATATGTCATTACAATACCAAATGTCACTAAATTAGTACACTAAATATTATATGGCATTTTTTTAAGTAGAATCATAAATAAATATGAGTGAATTTTTTAAAAAAAAACTAGTGGCATAAGTTAAATGCTTTCAAATTATACTTTTATTAGCATTTTTAATCAAATGCATTATTTTGTATGTTATCTTATAATCAAATGTCACTAAATATTTTGTTATGGTGACATTTTTTCCTAAATATCACCATATTACTTTTGTGTATCATTACACTATAAATGCCAATAAGTTCATGCCATTAAATACTTTATGACATTTTTCTTCACTACAACTACATATTAGTGGCATTTTTCTAAAAAAAATAGTGACATTAATTAAATGTCTTTGAATACATTTATCTTGGTATTTTCAATCAAATGTCACTATTTTGTTTATCATTTAATAATCAAATACCATCAAATATTAAATTATAATGGCATTCTTTTACAATTATGATCATAATATTTTTTTTGTATCATTGTATTATAAAATATTACTAAATTAGTGCCGCTAAATGTCAATTTTCTTGTAATAGCTCGGAAAAATCTGAAAATTTGCCCCAAAATAGCAATAGGCGTTGCTACAAGGCTTGTAGCCTAATTTTCCTCCAAACAATGTGTAAGATTTTTTGCCTCCTTCATTGAAATCTTCATCCACCAATGAGAATTTTCAATCCAATGGCTCCTGAAAGTGGTGAAGATTCATATAAAAGCTTCTTGAATATGATGTCTCTAAAGTATATCCACACATCGGATGCCTCCACTTGACTTTTTTCCCATACTAACTTGGAGAAATTTAATCTTTCAAACTATAGAATTTTGGGAGATGATTGAGAAATCCCACAACAAGAAAAAAGATAGCAAAGAGTACTTTGAGAGTAAAAGTTCCTCCAAAGGCTCAGATAAGTCGCTAATATGTGTATTCATATGAAAGGGATAAGAGGCATAGTTCACCTTAATATTAATTCAAGTAGTTCGTTTTCAATAATGAAAATAGTAACAAAGTAATAGGTATACTCTTTTTAAAATTTTTGGATTAATTGAAGGCATGAATCTTAGATTAAAAAAAAAACAAAAAACAAAAATGCTGTAGGCTTACTTTTATCATCCATCATCATGATTATGTTATTGTGTTATATATATATATATATATATATATATATATATTATTTGTTTCCCTTTTCATATGGAAGTTTAGTAAAATAGGTTGGACAAGCAACATGGAAGCTCATAATCAAGCTAATTAAAGAGGAATATTCGAATTACCAAAGATATTAAAAGATGGCCATTATCAGATATATTACAAATTCAATTTGAGATGTATTAATATATATTGGAGCCACCACAAATTAACTTTGATGATGAACTGAACAAAGACCTGGAGCCATCATTGGACCCATGTCGCCTTCGAATTACAAGATTTCTAACTAAAGTAGATAAGATAGCTAGACTGGAATAAGAATAACACAGAGAAACTAAAGGAAATCAAAACACACACACACACACACAAACACATAAATCGACATATTATATATATATATATATATTATTTGGTGTGTGTATATATCGAGCTAGGTAGCTTATAATTATTTTGCTACTCGATGGATCGGACTGCTCCTTGTCATGGAAACAGTTACATTGACAAATTTGGTATCTTCCTTGGACATGCGATCAGAAACGATTTTTCTGTACTCGTCGAACAGTTCATCAATTACTAATTCACCGAAGTGTTCCACCAACAATGGTTCTGCCACCGATCTCATGCATTTCGCCACATTGTAACCATCATCGGCTATGATTTTTGAATCCTGCGACTGGAAGCCGTTGCCGCAGGCTGCCCATGTGATTTCTGAGGCCTCCAGGCGGTTAATGCTGAAGGACCCTTCCTTTTCCACTTCCTTCTTGATTTCTGCGGGAGATGGTGTGTATTGAGGGATGTTGAACGAATCTAACTTCTCTTCTTCTATCAGTCCCTGCTTATATATGTGGTTTAATAGAATATTATATATATATATATATAAATAATAATTGACTCAAGCTAACTAATTAATTTTTATGCGTGTATATATAATTAAAGACTAAACCCCTCGTACCTAATTGTTTTGTTTTTAATTTACAAAGACCAAACAAGCAATTTTTTATGATTAATTATTTAAATGAGCGTAGACTGACTTTTGAGTCTTCTAACAACCTTAACTTAAAATAACTACCTTAATTTCACTTGGTGATCATGTTTCTCAAGCTGGCATCAGCAATCCTTTCTTTATAAAGGCATATATATTCTGCCAAGATATATATTGTAGTAATTCATGTACCTAAATCAAATCCCACTACTTAATCAAATCAAATTACCCATGGGATCTTCCTTCTCTAGGCTCTAGCTATTCATGTTTATTTTCATAGTAATAATTGTAAATTAATTCTTTCGATTGTACTATATAGAAGTTAATTAAAGAAAAATTTATATATATTTATTAGTACCTGAGATACCATTTCGTTTAGCGAGAGGGCCAAGAGCTCCCAAATATAGCAGCACTCCTTGCTAGAAGCATTCTCAGCTTTCCTTCCCAAAATAGTTAACACCATTCTCCCGCCTTCCACTACTTCCTCCGAACGACATTTCAAGAAAGTCGAAAAATCTCTTTGAAATTGCTCGTAGTAAGAATTAATCACATTTACAGGGCTTGAGCTTGCCATATATATATTTTCTTTGTTCATTTCCAACCCTTCAGGTACCTGACATATACTCGAGAAAATTAAGTTTAAGCAAGAAGAACGTTTAACTTGGTTTAAAGTCTTATTATTATATGTACATATATACCTTCGACAGCCACATGAGACTGTAAGAAGAATGCACAAAATGCAGGGATTTTGCTGGAAAGAGCCTGCCATAAAATGAACCAGGAACGGCCGACACAAAACAGCTGCTGGGTCCCATTTCCTGCGATAGTTGGGCATGAAAGCTGGGCAGTAAGGCCTGGAAAATGGAGTTGAAATCATTTCCTGGGAGATCATTCAGCTGTATCTGAAATTCCGGCAACTGATGGCCGCACTTCCGGCTTAATTTCTCAACAGTCTTCACAAACTCCATGGCCACAAACAAAGTGTTGGGTCCAATAGAGCAACCCAACTCTGCTATACAGAAGCTTTTGGGGGCCATGCCCATACCCATGCTGCTGTGTAGTTCAGTTATTGCCTCTTCTGTTATTGGCTTTGTCATGGATATCACCTTTCTCTGCCAATATATTCAGTTTGTCACTATCTAATTATTAAATTAAATCAACTAATAATTAAGCATACATTAGTGAACGGTACTCAACAAATGTACGCTACAGGGAAAACATAAATTAATAACAAAATAATAAGTTACAATATAAAAATTATCATTAATTATATATAATTAGTGTTTTGTCACATTTATGATTTTTACAAATTAGACAGTAATAAGAATAAAATTTAAGTTGTGACCATTAATAATTAATGATTATTTATTGTGATAATTTAATGTTAATAAAAATTTATCACAAATTTATAGTGATAATTTTAATTATCACCAATTAATAATAGTAATAATTTAAAATGTTATTAATTTTTATTATTATTAAATCATATCGTAATAACATGAAAATTATTATTACTTAAAAAATATTATTAGGGACAAAATAAAAATTATGCACACTCAATACATATAGTTATAATCAATAATAATTTTTATATTATCACTTATTAATTTACCATTAATATTATATTTTTTAGTGACATATGTATATATACACATACCTGAACTAAAGAGTTGTGGGCATAACTGATGTCTCCCAAACCTCCATTCATGCGAAGTACTTCAATGACTTCCATTGCGCTCTCTCTCTCTCGCTCTCTCTCACTCTCTCTCTGAATTAATTATGTGTGTCTTTGAGTGTGTTGAAGGACTCGGGGCTCAAAGCCTATTTATAGGCGTTCCTGTCCGTGCAAAGTGCAAGGACATACACGATATATAATACATAGACCCAATTACAAATTATCAAAATCTAATTTAATTTGAATCATTAATTAATCACTGGGGGCTAAATAAAAAGTGGTTGAAACGCGCACACAGGTGCACCTTGCCTCGTACGTCATCCGCCCTACGCCACACCACACAGTCGATCTGTATAGTGTGTCCCTATCACGCAGTTAATTAGGAAACAAAACTAAAATTGTGATCGGCCTTAATTACTTGTCGGGCCGCGGGCACGAAAGAAACGTTCCAGGAAACAAACAAAGTACATATTGATTATTGGCGCAAGGTATTTCTTGACAGTAAAATATTAAATAATTATATTAAGTTATGCTTAATTTTATATATATTGGAGTGATAATTTTTATAATAATAATAATAATAATAATAATAATAATAATAATAATAATTTTAAATATAATTTTTATTGCTAAATATTGATTATAAAAAAATGTGTGATAAATTATCACTGCTGTAAACACTCGACACATATTTATATTGAAAGCTAGATTAGTGGTAACAAAGATTCTTGGGATATTATCGTTATTATAATGTGATGAGTTAAACATAGACATATATATATTATTTATGAAAATCATTGTAGTGATCATAAATAAAAATTATTATATTTAATGTACGTTCCTGCCGACGATTTTGTCATTATATGCAGTATGACGCGGGCCATGAACTGCACATGGATTTGTGAACTCCTGTGACCGCATGGAATACGTAGCGGTACAAGTATTATTAGCTATTACATGCATCACGGGAAGCCACACGTCAATCGTCAGTCGTCAGTCGTCAGCCGGATGCTTTCGTGTTGTTTTACGTTTGACGATGTCTCCATGTGATTAGCGTGCTGCTTGGACAATGAATTGTTAGCCACGAGCTGAGTCTAGCTAGTCCACCGTTCACACCCAACGAACATACAATATTAATTCTTTTCTTGTGGCTGCTGATAGATATTTTTTTAGGGTGGATTTCAACATGTACTTTAACAATATAATTCAAGTGTTATTATTATTATTATTTGAAATATGACCTTTCGGTTTTCAGTTTGATAAATCAAACCCTAACAACTTATAATACAACTTAACAATGCAATTTAAGTTAGTATGCTAGCTATTTAATTTATATGGTCCAATTTAACGAGTTTGCTGAATTTTAAAATTTCAAATATATATCGAAATTTTTTTAATGTTAAAAACATATATGAAATTTTTTTATGGATTAACGTCCTATTGCTGAATATATATAATCCAAATCATAAGAATTAAATTATTTTACAAAAGATATTTTAAGTAGTTTACTAGTTTAGCTAAACGCCACTCAAATACGATTAACTCAATATATTTGTTCCCAATTTATGATAAAATTAACAAGACTTTAGTGAATTAAATAGGAGTGTATCTAAACTTGGCACAAATACTCGACGCCAATCGACATGTTCTAATAAAAAACAGCTTTTTAATATGGGTATTTTTTAAAAAAATATCAAATCTCTTTTTTTAGTAGTCAGTCCCCACCTATTATTTTTTTAATTTTAATTCCCTATTACAACTTTATTTTTTGAGTTCACTCCCAATCACTTGGTTTGATCAAAATACTAGAGATGGTAATGGGTTCAAATAACCCACTCCGCTTGGGGCAGCGTTTCAAAGCATAAATGGGTCTTGAGGCGGGCCTTGGGTTTTAATTTTTAACCCAAACACACCCCAAACCCGCCCCGCTAGATATTATATATATATATTAATTTTTTTATTATGTGTATATTTTATGTGGTGTGCATGCATATATATATGAATAAATATGAATATTACATATATATTCTATATAAAAATAATAATATTGTCATAATAAATAATTTATACATTCAATTTGTATGTATAAGTAACAATAATTTTGCAATCTATCAATTTTTAAAGACTAAAACATGCATACATAAATATTTACAAAATAATTTTTTTGTTAATAATATTATTTTCTTATATTATGAAGTAATGGTGATGTTATTTTTCTAAATGAAATATTTTTAAAATTTTTAAATATTTTAAATGAGTTTAACGGGTCCAACTCACTAAATAAGGGTTCCAGATGAGGTGGGTCTCAAGTCCATAAAAATTTTGATAGGGTGAGTCTTGAGTTTTATCAAACCTATCCCAGACTCAAACCATTGCCATCCCTACAAAATACCCCCAAATATCTTATTCTTTCTTCTTTCTTTTATGCTAAGTTGTAACACCATTCTATCTCTGTCTTCATTATTCCTTTTTGCCACAATTCACTCCCATAAATGTCATGAAGACATTTTCTTTTTCCTTTTCGCATTCTCAAATTGTTTTAGCAGGAAGAAACCTAAGATCAATAGTCTCATTTTTCGCATTTTATTATAAGCTAGAGCTTCTATAATCTTGTAGAACAGTAGAAAGAATGAGATAAGTTTTCGTCAATTTAAGTGTAGAAAAGATGGTTCAAGTGGCCAAGATGCTAAAACTCAACTATTATAAAGTTATGTCTATGATGGGGATGTTTGTCCATTTATGAAAGTATGAGTTTGATAGAATTATTATTTTAGATTGAGAAAAAAGGGTCTAGAATTTGTCCCAAATTCAACACTTCGCAATTTTTCGATCCACATCAGAAAATGTTTGTCACTTTAACTATTGATAATGATATTTTCAATATGGTTCAATTGCATATGTGCTTGAAAATGGCCATTATTGATACAATGGTCATCCAAAAAAATGAACTAAATGGGAATGGAAGGAAAATAAGCTATATGCATTGATAAGTTCTTCATATTTTCATATAAATATTGAATTAATTCTTCAGTATACTTCCAAAGTATTACTATTAGCACCATATTGTTATATGTTCTATTTCTTCTATAAGATACTTTATTTATGCATTATCATACTTAGTAGTTTAATGCTTAATACCATATTAGTGCAATTTAGTACTTCCTAACTAATACTACAATACTTCTGCACAATCTGCATATTTTATTCAATAGTTGGGATATACACATGTTAAAATGTTTGGGAGCACGAACTACGAGTGTGAAGTACCATCATAGGTGATAAAATGCTTCATTTGGAAGCCAAAATTACAAGGAGAAACAAGATTTCATAGCTATAGCAACATTAAAAGGTCAAAGTTAGTTATATTGAACAACAAGTAAAATGTAT
Organism: Jacaranda copaia; assembly: GCA_014898725.1. NCBI lineage: Eukaryota > Viridiplantae > Streptophyta > Magnoliopsida > Lamiales > Bignoniaceae > Jacaranda > Jacaranda copaia. The sequence continues at coordinate 1,357,628 of JACGDI010005624.1, read as the reverse complement.
ATAATTAATACCAGATAATAGAAAAGTAATACCTAGTTTCAACAAAATAATACTTCATTTTTGCTATAGAATACTTGACTTCAGATGAACAATACCTCTTGTTCAATATTTAGTACTACATTAAAGTGATAAAATACTCTCATATATTAGAAAAGATACCTTTAATCGAGAAAAAAATACCATTTTTATAATCAGAATGATACCATATCTTTAGAAATATATACTTAATCTCTACAACATTATACTAAATTTACCCTTGTTCTGCCTTTTTTGTTGAGTATTTTTATACTCTTTTCCTTTAGCCATGTTTATCTCAATTCAATAGGTCGAACGACACATAAAACTCTCTAATACAATAAAATCATCTTTTTTTTAAATAATAGTTGTGATAGCACATGTTTAAATGGCTAGGAACACAAATACCCATATCCAATCATTTGTGTGCTCATTCATACTAGTATATACCATTCATGCATGAACTAATTGAATCCTTTCGAATAATACATATTGGTTTAAAAATCATGCAATCATAGAACGACATAAATTTAACTTGATCTCTAATGAACTAAAAATGATACTAGAACTTGAAAAAAAATACAAATTATTGGGATGTTTATATTCCACCTCTGCAGTTTTTTACTGAATTTGACATTTTTTTGTACTTATTTTGCATGTTTTTGTACTTGCTTTTCCTTTGGTCGAGTTTACTTGAATTCGATGGGTGAAACAACATATAACACCTCTAATACAATGAAATCATCTTTTCTTTAAATAATCGTTGTGATAGCACGTGGTCAAATGGTTGGAAGCACAAACACGCACATCTAATCACTTGTGATCTCATTCATACTAGTATAAACTATTCATGTATAAGCTAAAGGAATTCTTTCAACACCACCATTAAAAATCAATAATTCAACTTAATCCCTAATGTACTAAGAATGACACTAGAAATCTGCAAAAAAAAATACTAATTTTTGGAATTTTTGTACTTCAACTCTATAGTTTTTTATTGAATTCGCCCTAATTCTATACTTATTTTGCATATTTTTGTACTTGCTTCTCCTTTGGTCAAGTTTACCTCAATTCAAAGAATGAAACAACACATAAGTGACCCTCAAACAACAATCAAGTTTTATTCAAGTAATGATCATGATGGTAAGTGTACAAATGGTTGGAAACACATATACACATATCCAACCACTTATTTTCTCATTCATACTAGTATAAATCATTCATGCATGAGTTAAATAAATCCCTTCGATACCACCATCGAAAACCAATGAACCTCTCATGAATATATCAATCCCAACATTAATATATCACAGTTTGATGATCAAGCAATGGTTAAAATAAGATGAATTCAATTCAATGTCTAATGTACTCAGTATGATATTAGAAATCTACAAAAAAATACCAATTTTTGGCAATTCTGTACTTCAACTCTGTAGTTTTATGTTGAATAAGCCCTAGTTGTGTACTTATTTTGCATGTTTTTGTACTTGCTTCTCCTTTAGCCGAGTTTACTTCAATTTAAAGAGTAGAACAACACATAGTGACCCTAATACAATAAAATCATATTTTATTTAGCTAATGATCATGATAGTATGTGTGCAAATGGTTGGAAACACAAATACCCACATCGAACTACTTGTGTTCTCATTCATAATAATATAAACCATTAAATGCATGAGCTAAATGAATCCTTTTGACACCATCATCCATAACCAATCAACCTTTTGTGAATACATCAGTCCTAATACTAATACATCCTAGCTTGGTGATTATGCATTGGCTATATTAATATGAATTCAACTTAATCGTTGATGTACTAAGAATGATACTGAAAATCCGCAAAAAAGTACCAATTTTTGGAATTCCTATACTTCAACTTTGCAGTTTTTATTGAATTCACTCTAGTTTTGTACTTATTTTAGGAGTTTTGTACTTACTTTCGTACCCATAACTCCTTATACTTGGTACCATTTTTTTCGATCTCAGTACAACTATGTAAATATGGATACCATATACATATGCAAATGTATTGCAATTGAACCAACCTATAACGTATATATTTTTACCAATACCTATTTGTAAATATACTTTTAAATTACACCATAAATTGTTAACACCATCCATTCTGATCATCCAAATACATAAATAATAAATGTTATCCAACAAGAATGTCAAAAATACTAAAACATTCATCTCAATATTCACATACAAAAAGCAAATTCATCCAAATAATAAGCATCTAAACATCATCATTCAGCCTTAGAATACATTAAACCATGCTCATCGGTCAAAATTTTTACAGCAATACGTGCTCGATATGCATCCATAAAATAGTTATTTGCATATTCCTAGAAATTCTTGCTGTTTTTCAAAAATATTTTGCCCAAAGACATACATAAACTCCACAATCTAGGTCTATATTTTGTTGGCGACTAAATGCATTTGCATTTTGTTTTGTGGCACAATATACCCCAAATAATGTTAAAGGTATCAAGTCATAAACTTAGCCTGCAAAAGTATTTATTATCTTTTATTCAAATATTTGGATAATGTATCATGAATATAAGTGGACTTACAACAACTTTTGTCATTGCTTTTGTTTAGGGAGACCTAAATGAGTTCATCTATATGAACCTTTTTTTCAATTGTGTCCAAAACAAGAAGGAACCAATGAAAATAGCTATTGATGAGAAATATAATAAATTAGCACTTGTTCAGCACATCTAAATTTAGCTCTTTCAATATCTTGTACATTCTCAATTGACCAATAAATTTTGGAGATTCATCTTACTTTATAGCTTGCTTTCTCAAGTTTTTTCAGAATTTCCTCCTATCGACAATTAATATTAGAACTTGTTAAATCAAGTTACTTGTATTTGAAAAAATAAAATAAATACTACATACCTACACTATACTCATACACCAAATATCATGATCACAATTTCTTTGAATGAAGGGCAACAAAAGATCTTTATGTAACAATCAATTAAATCTAACCTTGACTCTTTTCCGAACAACAGATGACAAAACATATCTTCTCCAATTTCCAAATTAGGTCCCTCCTAAATAGTAACATTGCAATAATGAAATCATCATGTTAGTCAAATCAAAAATTTATTATAAAAAGGTTAATGAGTATTAGTATAATTACTCTAGTTTATCTCAATGCAAATATGAGTTAATAATTTTTCACTCATTATCTAGTATCTCGGACTGCCCTCTATAATCTACTCGTCCTCTTTTAAGAAGTCCTCATGACTTGATAAATTGGCCTCTGTAGATCCAACATCTATTAACTTAGTATTTTGGGCATCCTTTATCTTCTCATATTAAGGATGCAATACATATATCCAGTACTTCAATGCAACTATGTAGCATATTTTCTAATGTAATTTAGTATTTGTCTCACTTACATCAAGTATGAAAACTCATGTATGCAGTATTTAAAACATGTATACCCATGTCTCCCTCTTTTAGATATGGTCTTTACAAGCAATCTGCTTCACTCTTGTCCTTCACAGTGTGGTGCCGGGGGTGTAACAAAGTTCATTTCTTTTCTTTTATTTTTTTCTTCTTCATCCTATCACCTTATTCTCTCACATCTTTAATAATAGAATATATAGTCACATCCAAAGGTGGAGCATCCCCCAATTTAGGACTTTCAAGATGTATTCCACCATCATCACCTTCCTTTGACTATTTTACTTGCTCTTCTTTTTCCTCTTCTTTTTTCTCTTTGTCTTTCTCTTTCTCCTCATTTTCCTCCTCTTCTTCCTCATTCAGTTCGTCTTCTTTTGCCTCTTCCTCTTCTTCTATCTCTTTTTGTTTTGCCTTCTCTTTGCCTTTCACCTCCTCGATCTCAACTCCAATAGCAAATCCTTTATTCTCAAGATGGAAAAGTCTCTCTTTCAATAATTATATCTTTTTCTCTTTCTCATTCAACATTTCTTGTAAGCCATACACATCAACACTTGGTATTCCATTATGTATTGGTAACAAAAATTTCTCTTGATTGGGGAATGGATAAATATGTAGAACTTGTTCAAACAGAACTCTACATCTTAATTTGTAATTTTATATGTACACCAAACTATTATAACAACAAAGAATAAGGAATATAAGTTATTACCATATTTCTAGTTATCGTTTTGAATTTGTTTTTTTTTTTACATCAGCAACTTTCATAGGGATCTTACTCTCTGATGATCAAAAGATGGAAATGAATGCAATGAACTTATCATTGGCAAGAAAGAAATATGTTCATAAATCCAAGCCTGTCATTTAAAAAAAGAATTATGCAATATTATAGTTACTCGTTAATAATAAAAAATTATTAATAATAACAATGCCATTACCATACCATCAGCCAATACTACATCTATCAAAGTATTTTCTTTGCCCTACTCCTTTCCCTATTTCACCTCCTACATGCAACAAAATCTCATCATGCAAAAATATTAAATGCACCAACTTCCCATGTGTAAAGGCTAATGGAAGATAAATCATCCACATACCGCAGAAGGAATCTAGGTGTTGAATAGTTACTAGTTGGAAATAAAATATAGTTGAAAACTAATAGGACATACATCCTAACAAAATTATCTATATCCTGATCACCATGTTCTTCTGCCAACTCTCTTAACATTTTATAAATCTCTACATGAGTGATATTTTTTTTTCCTTCAAATAATCATGTTACAATTTCAAACTATATCTTTATATCAAAATTCAAAAGTTTCCTCCGTTATATAGCCCCACCATAATAGAAAAGTCCCTCATAGTAAAAGGAAGTCCAATATCATTATCAAAAATAAAAAAAACAAGACCTAATATCAAACCTCCTTAAGAGAGCTTCAACTCTCTAATAACACTATTTTCACTCAATTTGCTCAGTTTAGTCATTTTAAGGTACTCTAAAATTGGGGTTCTTTTTATTGCTTCAGTGTGTGTGAAGCTCATCTTAGCATCCAACTCCTTAATAATATTTTTAAAGTAGTCTGAAGAGCATCGAGAACATAGCTTGGAGTTTCTATTACCTTCAGTGGTTTGGTGTACCAATCCCAGAGTTCTAGCCATTATTTCTGTAGATACAAAAGACATACATAATTATATAAATACTGTATTGAAGGTTTTGGTACTACAAGTCACAATTTAAATACTAAAAGTTTGAATTTTCCTACCAAAAAGCTTGCACAGAATATTGAATTGGAGGTTTTGTGTATTGCAACTCACAATTTAAATACTTAAAGTTTGAATTTTTATACTAAAAAAATTTGCATGGAACACTAAATTGGAGATTTTGTATATTGTAAACTCATAATTTCAACACTAAATGTTTGAATTTTTTGCTACCAAAAAAATTGGAACAAAATATTGAATTGGAAATGTTTTGTACTACAACTTACAATTTAAATACTAAAAGTTTGAATTTTGCTACCATATTATTTGAAACTTATCTATACTATTAATATAGCATGAGGACCTTAGTGTGTTTTTGAGTATTGAGACTAAATGCCCATAATTTTTATTTTAATTCCTTATAACAACACAAATAACTATCAGTTATTTTATCCCACCATGACACCATCCACTACCATCCACTAACACCATTTTGTTCTAACTTTATAAATAAGAGATATCTAGCGATTTTATAGGCATATCATCATTTTATTTGAAATAACTATCATCTCATTATCATCCCACTACTATCACCCCACCGCCCCACTACTATCATATAATAGTCCCATCAATCTTACATGGCTATACTTAATTCTATTTTTCTGCAATTTTTCTTTTCTTTCATATTGCTAACATCTTCTTTATCAGGTATGATTTCTTCCATGTAATTATTTTTGAAGTTTTATTTTTAATGAATTCATTATTGTATAGTCTCATCAATTTAATACACATTTATACTTAATTTATTTCTTTGCAATTTTCCCTGTTTTTTATTTTTTGGGTATTGCCAACATCTTCTTGATGTAGCCTTCAAAGATGCAAATACTCAGTCCAGGCTGGAAAGCTATTGTAGGGATTAATGGTAATAATTTAGAAAAATTGATTTTACATGCATTGAGGAAACAAAAAAAAAAAAAAAAGCAAAAGCAAGCTTATATTTCTTTTTACTTTTTCATTTTATATTTTAATTTATATTTCACTATTACAATTAGTGAATTTTTTTGACAAGAAGAAACAAATAGTTTTAATAGGAGGGTGGGACCTGACAAAGGAATGACAATTACATATTGTCAATTTTTTAAAACAAATTATATTATTAAACAAATTTTTGCTAATAATTGAGCATAAAGGTATAAACAAACAAAGAAATACGGATGAGAACACTTTATTCATGTATGGTATTTATTTTCAATATATTTACCTCACATGCTTTTTTTTCTGCGACTTAGTGCATGGTTGTGTGTTTTTGTGTGCACCTTATTTCTAGGAAAAATATTCAAGATACTGATAGTGCTAATGTAGAAGTGGTATAGATCTAATTACATAGCCCAACTTTTGAAATAATTTTTAAGTTTATAATATGAGTTAATTTAGACTTAAAAACTTATTTCGTTTATTTTTATTTTAGTTTTTTTAGACAATGCCATCAAATGGTTGCGAAGACTATGAAGACATCAATGAATGGAAGTCTGATTGTAAAGGAGCTATAAGGTAATTTTTTAAAATTATATTTTAACTTACACAAATATATAAAAGTATGTGACATAACTTTATGTTACTCTAAATATTGCAGGTCCATGTTAACTATTTGTTATGCAGATCTATAGGACTACAACAAAGCTTCTTGGCACTTAATTAGGTATTGTTCCTCTTTCAAGACATGTATTTATATTTTGTTCATGTACTAGTTTGGATTGAATTTCATTTTATAAGTCAAAGCTTCTTGAAATTTAATTTTTATTGTTATCTATAGATATTTTTATACATTTATTGTATAAATGTATGTACAATAATTGTGTTCCAATTTTTAGATGCACACACATCAGTGTGCACCGATCGTTGGTATTAATATTGAGTTTGCAAGAATGGATGCCCAAGAAATGCTTACACAAGATTTATATACTTTGTATACACTATAAATCAAATAATATCCCTAAAATTCAATTACAAACAACTAATGTACATTACACCTTATATGAATTATATAGTTACTAAATTTAGATAACTGATAATTGAGACATGCAATTAAAATAGCAAATAAGGTATACATTGACAATATTCAAATATGAAAAAACATACATTAGGTGTTTTTTTTTCAAATAAAAAAAGAGACTAATTTTGAGTAAGTTCAGTATATCAAATTCAAGCCTAAAATAATTAACATCAAGATAAAACAAAAAGCAAACAAAGAAATGTAATAAAATTCTTTCAGCATTTCAATATAAAAATAAAAGAAAAGAAAATTACACAACTTAACTCTAAGCTCTGCAATTGATGGGCAAAAATACAAACCCTTCAAGTTTAGACAACACAACAAATGGTAGAAAATCAATTCAAAAATAAAAAAGTGAAAGAGAAGAAGGCAAGTCGTTGTAGCACCAATGGGAAGAAGATGAACATAGCATTGTTTGTAGAAGGATCAATTTTGAAAATAAAGGTGATATGGCTTAAAGTCACTTATAGTGAAAGGATAGTTTTTAAGGTAAATTTAACCAAGAAAGTCGAGTGTTCAAAGTTATGTTTCTCACGAGGTCTAAGATCTACAATCACAACACATATTAAACTAGTTGAGGTGCCCCCGACTAAGGCACTCCTATACTCAAGTTAGTTCTGATCAAGATATAATAATCAAACAGAAGACTGAGAGGATTGAAGGTTTATACCATATTTGGCATTACCTTGAGTGTGGTTGAGTATGAAGTATTTATAGCATTCTCAAGGCGTGATTTTTTCATGGCACCATTATCAGGTGTACTGACTTTTGCCCTTGCTAGGAGGTTGATGGCCATTCCATATCCAAATCCTAATACTATTTTAGGTGGTTGAATCTCCAATTTTCCAGGGTGAACAGTACCTCCAGAGGCGCCTCCTTGCAAAAAGTGGTGGCAGGGTTGGTGGCAGCGACTGTACCAATAGTCACGAGCCATTAATGCGAAGGCATGCTGCCTGTTAGACTAATAAATGTGGCAGAGATCTGAGTCAGCACCGAAGTGGGTCCTAAGGTTAATGCATGTCGACCAGACCTAACTGGTCGATCATGAATCCCTACCGAATAAGGTTAACCAGATGACTGTTGACGGGCGCTCTGGCCCAGACTTGATGTTAAGCCTCCTAGGTTATCCCACTTAATGTTAGGCATATTGGGCCTACTGGGCTATCCTATATTATGAGTCCCTCCAACTCGCGGTCTAATCAAGCTCGTCGATGAGAATAAGCAAGGAGTTAACATGTAGTTATAGCGATTACACATATTCAATTGGAATTTTTGAATCCTCGACCTAGGTTTTTGAATTGCCGACCAGGATTTGAGATGGTTTTGCTACATTTAATGCGCCTATTAGTGCGCAGAACATAAAGCATACTGGGGCAGGCTATCATCATAATAGTTACTCAGATTCCCACACATGAATGCCTATAAATAAAAGGATAACTGACTCCATTTGTATTTTTGCTACTAATACATCTTGTCGAATTGTTGCCTTTGAAATTCTCAAGCTTTCGTGCACTTAGAATTTTTAAGATTTCCACCATAAGTGCCTCTGCCCTTTTTGTTCTTTTCTACCTTTTCATTTGTAAGAGCATATCTTTCAGTTCAAGTAGTGATGATACTAGGTCAGAAGGCATGGCCTATCAAGGAAAAACTAGGGGGAAACACATCTCAAACATCTTGTGAGAGTAAATCGAGTTCGTTAATGAGCGATAGCTCTAGTTCAAGTAGTTCCAGTAGCTCGAGTGATGTGAGAGTTGTTTTGAAGGGGGATGTTGATCCTAATGATGTTCCTATAACTCGGGATTGACTATTTAACCTCGACCACTATACCGAAATAGCCTCTAAGATAACCCCCACTAACCTAATTCGCATTAGGACAACGTACTATATCCTTGAAGAATATGAACTGATAGCATTAGGGACTCGGGGGTAGGATGCATCAACCTCCCCGGGGGTGTATAACTGTATTCGAGAAGGGGTTGAAATGTGGCCTTAGGTTGCGCTCGCACAATTGATAGTTGACCTCTTACTAGGCCCGAAAGTTTGTATCACCCAGTTGCTCCCAAACTATTTTGCCACTTTGTATAGTTTTTCCATGCTAATGCACTTGTACAACCAACCCACATCTTTTGCCAACTTCTTGAACTTATTCCATTTACCCGTGTCCTAAAAGTCGGGTAGCACTGAAGAGTTTAGTTTTTATTACCTGACTATTCGACCCCAACGGAAGTTTTTAGTGTCCCCTGCTTCTTTTTATAGGCAAGAGTGGAAAAATACTTTTTTATATTCGGGGGTCGAGGGTTCTTACCATTCCAAGCGGTTGGTAGAGAAGGCCTATAGAGATGCTTGGGAACAAAACACCCAGTTGGCCTAACACATTCATCAAGGATTTGGTCAGATTTGGGCAAATGGAGGCCTCATTTTTTATTGAAGAGAGGTGTTTGGTGTTGGCTGGCCTATCACCTGCCCAACTCTACCTGCCTACGGGCGATTGACTAGGTAGAGACTTTTCATCGACTATTTTGATTAAACACCTCCATCTTTCTGCTCGAGTCTAATGCTTGCTTATTTTGTTTGCATGTGCAAATCATGAAGAAGTAATGGCCTACAGCCACAATGAATCCTAAGTCTAGGTGCTAAAGAATAAAAAATGACATCGAGCTACTACCACTTAATAAGAAGGTGCTTCCATGGAACAAACGGGCTCGACAAGATCAATGTCTGCACCGCCACCACCACAAATCAAGCAGGCACCCAAAACTCAATCTGCGCATTGGGAAGAGCCTGTTCGTAGCAGCCCCACAAGTCAAGGTAAGAGACAAATGGTTGAATAAGGAGGTTTGGTGCCAAAAAAGATAACGAAGGCAAAGAAAAGCCAAAAACTGTGACAGGTTATGACCTGTTTGGTAAACCTGGTGATGGCGCGCTATTCCAACTTCCCTGGCTATCTTCTCCCTGATTCGCTATCGACCCAAACAAGAAGATAACTAACTCGACCTCCATCATCCAAGAAGGGATGTCAAGTACTAAGGCTCTGAAGTAGATGACGTCAAGGCTATTAGTGGCTGACCAATGGAAGCTAATGAGCCTCAGCCAGATTAGGACCATGAAGTCGTTGTCCTACTACTGTAATGTGGTAAGTGTGAGATCGATAGTCTCGACCCCAATTTTCCTTTTATATACTGGCTTGAAGAATGACATTATTGTGTTTCAGATAGGATAGCTGGGCTATAATATGTACCGCTGATTCAAGATGGCTCTGGTTGCTAAAGAAAAATTAGAGATGAGCTGGGAGATGAAAACCCTCAAGGCACGGCTCAAGTCCTTCTAGCTTCAGGTCAAACAACTAAACAAGAAAGTATCTGACCTCCAAGAGCAGCTCAACTCTAAGGATCAACAATTGGTCCAGGTCGTCGAAGACTAGAGTCGGATGGATAACATAATAAAAAAAGCCCAGCTGGACCTACAAGTGAGCTATAGTTCTGGTTGGGCTCCAGGCCATGCAGAGGTAACTAACAAAGCAAAAGAGGCCCTCATTCGATATCTCTATGTGGTGTGGCATGAGGCTGTTGAACAATTTGTTGTGAGCATGGCCTTTCAGGACGCAAGCGTGGTTGCATTGCTTGATGATGCGCGTGAAGCATTCCATAAGGCCATAAAGCAGCTCGAGGACCTGGGCTATACTTTTTGAGCTAAGGATAAGAGCAGAATGGGCCTTGCGCTAAATGATAAACTATAGCTCACCCTGACCTAGAGGAGGGCGGCGTCGAGCAAGCCTTAGAGGGCGAACCTGCAACTCTGCACCAGATGTACTACTGACTAAAATGCAAATAAAGAAGGTCAAGGTCGATGCAAGGTTAGAGCAAATATCCACTAAATTTGCATTTGCTGAGGACCTCATGGCCCAAATGAAGGAGGAAGAGGTCAATTTAGCATAGTACGTGCTGCGATCGACTAATTTTATGAGCGATATCATAGGACCTTCTAAACCTCCCAAAGAAGTTTTGCCACTCACCTACGTGGTGCCAAAAAGGACTCTGAATAGGTTGAAGGCGACCAGGAGGAGCCAAGCCAAAACTAAATCAACCTTTATTTTTTGTGCTATTTTTGTTATTTTTTTTCTTTCGTTTTTTTTTTTTTTTGTTATCAACAAGTGATTGATGAATAAAGGCATATTTTTCTTTTCATTTCCATCATGTTGTGCCATACATAGCTTTTAATTTTTATTGTGATAATGTGGAGAATATTTGATTGCATGTTGCATAGCAATTGCGTTGCATGACTGCGTTGTTGATTGATTAATACTCCTGATCGACTATTTGTTCAACCCTTAGATTTAACTGCCAATTAGAAAGATCGTATTTTTTACCAACTACAAGATCGACAAAAATCAAATTGTTGCTTGGAACAGCTCGTTTGTCGGCAAGAAAATTGACTAAAAGGTCGATGAGAGATTATTACATCATCGACTATGTGGTCTACTATGCTCCAAGCAGCATGAAACCGCTCAAATGGTAGCACATACTACTCACTCATCGACTATAGGGTCGACTAGAGTCCTGATGGTTAAAAGTTATTTAAGTGCTAGCAAGGGGCTGCTTATTCATCAATTATGTGGTCTACTATGCTCCAAGCAACATGAAACCACTCGAATGGCAGCACATACTACTCACTCATTGACTATAAGGATGACTAGAGTCCTAACGGCTAAGGTTTATTTAAGTGGCAACAAGGGGCTGCTTATTCATCGACTACGGGTCGACTAGAACCTTAACGGCTAAGAGCCATTTAGGTGGCAACAAGAGACTGCTTATTTGTTGAATATAGCGTCAACTAGAACCTTGATGGCTAGGAGCCATTTGGATGGCAGCATGGGGCTGTTTATTCATCGACTACGGGGTCAACTAGAAACTTGATGGCTAGAAACTATTTAGGTGGCAACATGGGGCTACTTATTCATCAACTACGGGATCAACTAAAATCTTGAAAGATAATAATTAATTCAATGTAGTTGGGATTTTATCCAAGCTAAAGGGCTGCAAATATAAGTACTACACATCTTCAAATGTAAAATTTCTTGAGATTAATGGTGTTCCATGGGCGAGGGAGTTTCTCTCCTTACATGTTGGCTAGTCTATAGGCATTGTGTTTCGCTACCTTGATGACGGCGTATGGCCCTTCCCATTTTGGTTCGAGCTTGCCCACATTCATAGAGACCTCCACCTTTTTGAGGATGAGATCTCCAACACTGACGCGGCACTCTTTGATCCTTTTATTATAATTCTTGATCATCTTTGACCTGTAGTGCTGCATAGTATTATAAGCTTCATGTCGATGCTCATCAATAGTTTTGAGGCTGAGATTCCTTTTTGATGTATTTCTTAATGGGTGGAAATGGATGACTCGAGCAGTATATTGGATCAACTCTAAGGGGATGACTGCTTCCGACCCATAAACTAGACTGTAAGGGGTATGACAGGTGGCTATTCAAGGAGTTGTCCTACTAGCCCATAGCACACTAGGCAAGTCATTTCCCCAATTTGTGCCGGTGTCCTGAATCCTGGCCTTCAGTTGGTCAAGGATAATTCGGTAGGTTATCTTAGTCTGACTGTTCGACTAGGGGTTGCTTATAGAAATGAAATGTTGTGCAATTCCGAAGGCCTCATACCAATCTCTCATGCTCTTACTCTGGAATTAAGTGTTATTTTTTGAAATAAAGACTTTTGGCAGGCCAAAATAGTAAATAATATTTTTTCATATAAAACTTTTGATGGCCGCATCCGTTATCTTAGGGACAACCTCAGTTTTAACCCACTTGATAAAATATTAGACTGCTACAATTATGAACTTTTGCTACTTTGTTGATCTTGGCAACGATCCCACGATATCAATTCCCCATTGATCAAACGGCTAGGAAATTTGGACATTAACTATTGGCACGGCCGTTTGGTGCGGCAAATTGGAATGGACTTGACATGATGCACATTTGCATGCAAAATCTACGGAGTATTTCAACAACATTGGCCAAAAATACCCGTACCTAATTATTTTGTGGACAAGGGACCTCCCTCCAGAATGGTTGCCACACATGCCTGCATAAACATCCTGTAATACTTCTAGCGCCTGATCTTGATCTAAGTATCTCAAGGGGGGTCTGGCGAAGGATCTCTTGTACAACTGAGCATGCTCGTCGAGTGCAAATTTGGAAGCTTGACCTCAAAGGCTCCAAGCCTTATTTCTATCATCAAGGATAGTGCCTTAGTTAAGATATAGCTTTATTGAGATCTATCAAGAAACTATCGTCTCCTCAATAGTTGTTACCAAGTTCTTATCGAATAATGCAATTGACGACTTATCTAATACCAAAAATGTGATTTTCTTATCTCTTGTTCCTCTAATAGAGTTGGCAAACTTGAAAAGAGCATATGCTCATTCATTCTCAAATCGAGGGACCTGGCTAAGAGTAAACTTTTTGAATGATTGTTGCAATTTCTTTACTTCGGCCAAGTATCGAGTCATTGATTGCTCCTTAGCTTTGAAATTTCCCTCGACCTATTTTGCTACTAACTGGAAATCTGTAATCATGACCAGGTGTTTGACCCCTCGTTCAAGCATCATTCTCATTCTTGCCAGCTGGGCCTCGTACTTTGCTTCATTGTTCATGACTATATAATTTAATTTGATTGCAAAATGGTACTCCTCCGCATTTAGGGAGCAAAAAATGACCCCTACTTCTCCTCTAGATGTGGCCGATGACCCATCAATGTGCAAGATCCAAATGAGAGAGGTTAGGATACTCTTTTTGGGCAAGTCAACTCACTCTACAATAAATTCGGCAAGAACCTATGCTTGATGGTTGTTCAAGGTTGAAAACTAAAATCAAACTCCCCCAGCTCGATCGCCCACTTAGTCAATCTGCCTAACGTATCAAGCTTTGCCAGTACTTATTTCAACGGTTGGTTGGTCAGCATTATGATAGAACGAGACTAAAAGTATGATCTCAGCTTTCAAGCCGCGGTTACTAATGCTAATGCAAATTTCTCAATTTCCAAATAATTATGCTCTAGTTTTTGGAGTGACTTACTGCAATAGTAGACTGGTCAATAGCTGCCCATCTCAGGTTGATACCATTACCGAACTAATCGATGCTTCAGAGACCGCCAAATATATCTGGAGTACTTCTCCCAGCTTGAGTTTTGCTAATATTAGGGGTAAGGCTAAATACTGCTTCAACTCGACCAGCGCCCAATCACACTGTTCCATCCATTGAAAACTTGTCTTCTTGGCATTTATGAGAATTTTGAAAAAGAATAGGCTCTTGTCCGCCAATCTTGCAATGAACCTTCTACATTTCACTCCACTAATTTCTAAACGTCTCGAACTATTCTCAAAGGGGGGACGTCTAAAAATGCTTGAATTTTCTGTAGATTCTCCTCAATACCTCTTTAGTTGACCATATAACTCAGAAATTTTCCTCTTTAGACCCCAAACGTATATTTGTTCAGGTTCAACTTCAATCCAAATGCCCTTATAATCCCAAAAGTATAACTGAGGTCGAGCAAGTGGTCTTGAGCTTTTTCCGTCTTTACTATCTTGTCATCGACATAGACCTTCATCAATTTTCTAATCTCATCTTTGAACATGAAGTTGACTAGCCACTGATAAGTTGCCCCGATATTCTTCAATCTGAAATGCATGACCAGGAAGCAGTATAACCCATTAGGAACAACAAAAGAGATTTTATCTCTATTCTCGGATGTCATGAAGATATGATGATAGCCTTAAAATGCATCTATCATACTCAATAACTCACACCCAGTAGTTGAATCAACTAGTAAATCTATCTGAGGTAGGGGGTAAGGATCCTTAGGGCATGCTTTATTTAAATCAGTAAAATCATTATACATCCGCTACTGTCCCTTATTTTTTAGGACTAGGACAACATTACAAAGCCAAGAGGGATACTGAATTTCTACAATATATCCTACATCTAAGAGTTTTCTGACTTCCTCCTCAATGATTTATGTCCTCTCGGCATTGAATGTCCTCATCTTCTATCTGATCGGCTTGTACGAAGGGTCAGTGTTGAGGCCGTGTACAATGATATTGGGGTCGATCCCTTGGAGGTTAGATTCCTTCCAAGCAAAGACGTCAATAGTTTTCCTAAGGAAATCGACTATGAGATACTCCAAGTGGGGGCCAATGTCTGTTCCAATACAGGTCATTTTTTGGGGGTTACCCTGTTTGAGCTTAATGGTCTTAAACTCCCTGATGGGCTCCACCCTAGTGTCTTCCAACTTCCACTTCTTGCTAGCCTGGAACACTTTAGGTTTTGCTATGGAGGCATCCCAGAAGTCTTCAGTTGCAGTCGAGTATTCTGCTCACTTGACTTGATCGAGATGTTGTAGCATCTCCAGGCCACCTTCAGATTGCACAAAAGCTCCCCCGTGCCTGTAAGGGTTAGAAACTTGACTTTCAAGTGATAAATAGACACAATGGCATGGAAGTCATTGAGGGCAAATCGGCCGATGATGACATTGTAGGTAAATGGGGCATCGACCACTAAATAATTCACTATTAAAGTTCTTCTCCGAGGAGCCTCTCCAAAAGATATGTACAAGTTGATCAATCCCTCTAGTATGATCTCTGACCCCCTGAATTTGACCAGCAACGTGCGCACAGGTTCAAACTTTAATTTGCCCATGTTCATCCTCTTTAGGGTGGATAGGAAGATGACATTCGTCAAGCTGCCATTATCGATCAAAACCTTGCGCACTTCAAAGTTTGCAATTTCCACAGAGACTACCATTCGATAGTCTATCTTGTTATCAACATTCTTGCCCTTGAGGTAGGCCAGGTCAGCATTGGTAAATGAGATGGGTTCTACGCTCATCGTGAGGTGGAAAGTTATCTTAACAAGTGAGGCTTTATTTGACTCAAGCCTCTTCTGGGTTTGCCTTCGAGTGGACTCAGAGTCCTCCCCCCAGTGGGACCTCCTACAATCATGTCAATTATCCCTCTGATGCATGGGCAATTTTCATAGGCGAGTTTCTTTCCTTTATCCTCCCTTCTAGGGCTAACCGACCTTTCTCTGTGGAGAGTCCAATCGATTTTGCCCCCCATCAATCTAAGCATCTAGGCTATGTATTTTTTGAGGTAGCCCTACTTGATCAACCTCTCAATCTCATCTTGGAGGTTGAAGCATTCATCTATGTCATGTTTCTTCTATTTGTGGAAGTGGTAATATTTCTTTGATTTTTTCATGGCTTTAGTGTCCATCAGCTTTTTGTTAAGGAGGCTATCATGCTAAATGGCATAAAGGACCTCCTTTCTCAAAATTTTCAATGGTGTATATTTGTGGAAACACTTTGTGGGGGATCAACCTCACTCCTTATGTTTTTGGTCGTCCCTTTTCTTCATCTTCTTAATTTTGGAAGATCCAAACTTGAGTTTGTTCATTTTTTTCTGTATCATGTACCTTTCGATCGATCAAACAGCACCTCCATCAACCTGGGTTGTTCCCACACCAATGCATTGGTGCACTTTTTGTGTTTGAGCCCCAAGAACAATACATTAATCAAGAACTCAATCCTAGGATTATTTATTTTGAGGACCTCCGTGTTAAATTTGGTAAAAAAATCACAGAAGGACTTCCCCTTGCCCTACTTGACAGTGTGGAGATGGGTATGGGGGTGTTTCACCTTTTTTCTACTCACAAACTGGTGCAAAACTTTGTCACACAACTGGCTATAAAAATAAATCAATAACAGTTCAAGCTTCACAAACCAATCTAGGGCAATACCTTGGAAGGTGGTTATAAACATTTTGGCATGGATATATTCATTGTGCCTATGTAACTGCATCGTGTGCTCAAATTGCATGAGGTGCTCATTGGAGTTAGTTAAGTTGTCATACCTCGGTAGACCTATTGGGACCTTTGCATCAACAGTGATGCACTCATCAATGATATCGTGAATGAAAGTAGACCCTCTCTCTCGATGAGATCTAAGTTTGGTGCTCTGTCAATATTTGTCCTCAAAATCTCATCAAGACACCTATTCAACTACTGTACTTGATAGGATACTTTTTCTCATTCCTCTCGATCTGCCTAAGTGGCATTTCGATCAAGACCTGGTCTAACACGTTCAGCCCGATCACACTGTGAGGCTCAAATAGACTAAGGTGCAACGTCTGTAGAATTTTTCCTTTCTTCACTGTAGTCACGCCTAGAGCGTTTGACCTTATTAGGCTGCATGGCTCGATTAGGTATGACGTAATCTATCAAATCTGTTATCTTTTTCCATATTTTTAGTCGTCTCCTCTCCTCCTACGAGCGTTTGGGACTAACTTTGCACCTAGCGGGCGGCTGCCTGGATTCTCTGTAGTTGCGGTTGTTCTCAGAATACTTATTCTCTGAAATGGGGCTATAGAGTGATACTAATGGTAAGAGCAAGCACTGTAGTGTGTCTATTCAAAGTGGCAGATAGCTAGGCTAAAATTTGAGCTGAAATCTACTCGCTTATTAGCTATATTAACTGGGGCATTGTTAGCGTTCCCACTTGCTCCTGAGGAGTGCTGGTGCCCAGAGCATGTATACCTTATTAAGGTGGAGGAGAAGGTGGGGAAGTGGACCTCCTATTCTCCTTCTTTTTGGATGCTACTCTGCGTGTGTTTACCATCTTTTCGCTGTAATCTCAAAGGGTTCCCACGGACAGCGCCAAAACTAATGTGGCTAAAAGTTGTTTATAGTGAAACGATAGTATTTGGGGTTAATTCGACCAGGGAAGTCGAGTGTTCAAAGCTATATTTCTCTTTAGGTCTGAAATCTGCAACCACAACACAAGTTAAACTAATCGAGGTGTCCCCAACTAAGGTATTCTGACGCTCAAATTAGCTCTAGTCGAGATATAATAATCGAACCAAAAACTAAGAGTATTGAAGGTTTTAGCGTATTTGGCATTACCTTAAGTGTGGTTAAGTATGAAGTATTTATAGCCTTATCAAGACATGATTTGTCCATGGTGCCCCTATTAGATGTATTGACTTTTGCCCTTGCTAAGGAGTTGATGGTTATTCCATATCCAGATCCCAGTACTTTCCAGGTGGCTGAATCTCCTATTTTCTAGGGTGTATAGTACCTCTGGAGATGCCTCCTTGAAAAAGGTGGTGGTAGGATTGGCAGAGTTGGTGGCAGGGTTGGTGGAAATGATTGTACCGGTAGTCACGCACCATTAATATGAAAGCATACTGCCTATTAGACTAATAAATGCAACGGGGATCCGAGTTAGCACCGAAATGAATCCTAAGATCGATACATGTCGATAAGACCTGACTGGTCGTCATGGATCCCTACCAAGTAAGGTCAACCAGATAATTATTAACGGGTGCTCTGGCCCGGGCTTGATGTTAGGCCTATTGGGCTATTTGGAGTGGATCTTGAGCTTGATACATGTCGACCATGGATCCCTACCGAGTAGGGTCGATACTGGTCAACCAAATAATCTTTGATAGGCAATTTGGCCCAAACTTGATGTTGGGCCTCCTAGGCTATCCCATTTAATGTTTGATCTGTTGGACCTACTAGGCTATCATATATCAAGAGGAAAGAGGAAGGAAAAATGCAAGCACGGGAGTTAGAATGAAGAAACATTTTTGTTAGTGGGTTGAGTGGAGAGTTTCTTGATATTTTTAATTTAAGTGAGGGCCATTTTTTGTCTTTTTCACTTAAGTGGAAAGTGAACTCATAAAAAAAAAAAAAAAAAAAAAAA
>JACGDI010005624.1:1320209-1338577 GCA_014898725.1 Jacaranda copaia | reverse complement strand
CCCAATTAACTATTCTAATATTAGAATTCATCATTCATGTGAAAAAATAAGAGTATGAAAGTGAAAAAATAAAAATAAATCAAGTAGCTCAATTAAATAAATAATAACTAAGTAAAAGGCCAATGAGCCTGATAAATTAAGCCCATTAGGATGGGCATTTAGATCTAAGTGGATCAAAACCCACCAAACACCTAGTCTTATAAATATCAACTTTCAAAGCAAAAGCAGGGATAACAAGTGATTTATAAAAAATCTCAAGCTCTAATTCTACAAAAGTGCTGTAACACCCCAAAATTGTATAATTTATAGAATTTAAATTTTATTATTTTTGATTTTGTGAGATTTAATTATTCCTTATGTTATTATTATTTTATTTAAAATTTTGGGGCCAATTAGTAATTTTTGGAAACTTAATTGAACAAAAATTTGAAACTTAGGGGCTTGCATGAAATCCCTCTAGTCAACTAGGGTCAAGATGATATTTTAATTAACTAAAAGACTTAATTGAACCATTTACTAAATTAAGGATTAAATTGCAAAATTAAAAAAAATTGATTTTAATAAAATTTTCCAACTTTCTTATTTCTTCTACTTTTTCACTATTCACTTTCATTTTCATTCTTTCCCATTTTCATCTTTTCCACTGCGTCACCCCTTCACACTTCACGGAAGCCATCACCAACCACCATCTCCACCATCCAACTTCACAAAATACCTCTTGTCGCCAACCACAGCAACCTCAACACCTCACACACACAAACTTAGCATCGAGGTTCTCCAATTTTGAATAATCAAAAATTGCCCTCACAATCGGTGGCTGGTGGCTGGCCGGCATTAGATGAATGATTTGGGAAACATTTCTCAATGCTTGAGGCATGGAGAATAGAATAGTGAACTTGCATGGCTAATCGAAGTGATGGAGGTGGCTGAAAAAAGGGTGATTGTTACGACAGTGAAAGTGGTGTTTTGAGATTGTGACCTTTAGTTGAGGGCCTTTCAGACCTCAAAATTGATAAATAAGCACACCGTTGGATTCAGGAGGAAGAAAGGAGGAGATCAATGGTCGTCTTGACATTTTACGATGATAGCAACACGGTAGCTGCGGGAGAAAGGCAGTTTTCTCTCCTCAATGCAATTATCATAGTGGTGTGCTTGGTTTGTAAATTTGAGGTTTCGTTGATCGAATTATGGGTAAAACTTTGATTAATTAATTAATTGATTTCTAATTTAATCCGAGTAAATTGTTAGGCTAACCTATGATGTACATACTTGTTAATTGAACCAAAATTTGATTTGGGACCAAGAACTGAAACATGCATAGATGAGATACAAATTAATGAACTTGGGGTTATATTCTTATTTGATTACGTTTGATCGAATGGGAATAATTAATCAAGAAAACCTTATATTTATGATTTGGGGTATTTAGCATTGATATTGATTTGGGACTCATTGGTATTAAATTGAGACTCGATATAAGATTTATTGCCAACAAGGAATTCATTGTATCAAGTACTTCAATCACTTTGAAACCTTAAACCTGACTTAATTGAATAAATCTAAGTGATTTTAGACTATTACATGATATTGTTATAATTGTTATTAGAGTTGGACAAGATTTTGATTATAAGGATATTTGGATCAGGTGATGATGGTATTGACCTAGCGGATCAATAAACTGCAGCTAGTGCTTGATAGTACTGAGATCACAAGAGGTCAAGGTCTACCACTCTGGCGTTTAACTTTATTACAACTTATTCATTAATTGTTGAACCCTATGAAGGTTTCTCCCACTTTGGGTTATTACTTTGCATGAGCTTAGTCATTATCTGTTGAAAAATCCTGTTAAGGACTTTGCTAATATAGCACTTGTTGTGCTTATCGTTTCATTAATAAACCCTTGTAAGGACTGGTATTGACTTGATTGCCATACTCTATTAGTTACTATTTCCTCTATGAGGGATCTACCGATTGGTTCTTGCTTGTATACTTTATCCCATGACATCTCGAATCTATTAAGTTCTATTGATTTGATATCCATTCAAATTATTGTTACCAATGTTAATTATCAAACCCGATGAGGTTCTTCTGATTCAAAATTGCTTGATATTTTACCATCTTTTATTGAAAATGACTATTTTAAATCAAACCCTGTGAGGTTCTTATGATTGAAAATTACTTGATATTTCATTGTCCTTTATTGAAAATGACTATTTTAAATTGAACCCTGTGAGGTTCTCTTGATTGGAAATTACTTGATATTTTACCATTTTTACTGGAAAATGATTGTTTTAGATTCAACTCTTTGAAGTTCTCCGAGTTTACAAATTTTATTTGATATTAGACTATTATCTAGTAGCATTACATTTAACCCATGGGAAGCCATGGGTGAATACTGACCCATGGAAAGTCATGGGTGAATATTAACCCATGGGAAGACATGGGCGGTTACTAACTCATAGGGCGCCATGGGCGGATATCACTTGGAGAGACGCCACGGGGGGAATTGGGCCCAGGGGCTAGGTTCATAAAACGACTATGCAAAATAGACCTGCGAACGTGAGTCTTTCTGGCTAGTATCCACCTATAATTCTAGCTTATAGGTAGTTGGAAATAATAAACTGTGAGTGTAGGGATTTGGCATGCAGTTGACCATGCCATAAAACAAGTTATTACCCACCAGGCTAACTGCTTGAGCAAAATGAAATGACCAACAACTTACTAAAATTGATTTCATGTTAACTATGTTCACATTGTTGATTTCACTGAACTCATTGTTGTTATCAAGTTGTTTATTGAAATTTGTATTTATAAACCTTTCTTTTAGATATTATATTTTTTCTTTCCCTCACTGACTCCTTAAGACTCACCCTTCTTGTTATTCCTTATTTTCTCATACAGGGTTGAATGAAAGTATGGATTCTTAGCTCGAGTTGGAGAGAAACCTATTTTGTATTAGATCAAGTGATATATGGGTTTACAGGTTTCCTTGGAATTTTGTGTTTCAAATTCAGAGATATTTTGGTATGTCAGGTGAAGTATTGAAATATGTTAAGTTGGACTAAATATCTGCAGTATGTACATATTTTGATGAATAATGTGGATCACTAATGTTATGTACATAGTACTTTTGCTGTGGTTACTTAAGTTGACAGCTGTTGTTATTTTTGATAATTTTTGGAAAAAATTTCTAATTGGCCTATAGACTATAATGACTTTTATTGATCTTTTAGGGATGGTATGAATTGATTTCCTTTAAGTTGATTTGTACTATAGGACTGAACTGAGTGACGCCTCAACTTGGGTGCTATCCCAGGAGGGAGTATCACTAGTGCATCTAAGATTAGAAGCTCTATTAAACTTGTTGACTTTTGAAAAGGACTCTAACTCTATTTTTATACAATATTATTTTGGCATTGTCTGTGGGAACTTCTAAAGCAAAGAATATTTAAGATGCAGATGAGATCAAGAGCCTAAGATTCCAACATTCAAGTTATGCCATGAGGTGAAAATACATAGAATAACCTACATAATGCGTAGTCCCATTCGATACTAGAGTCAACACCTAAAGCACATCCGCCACCAAAGGAGATGTTAATATAGCAAGCTCCACTTTCTGGAGGACCAATACAACAAATGGCTTAGGAGGAATTGATGACATCTACTACAGAAAATTCTCATTAAGAGAAAACAAAGGAAATAGATGTCGTCGCTTGTATCACTAACAAAAATCATGCTATTTTTGATAAAAAAAATTCTAGCAAAATTTTTTGGAAAAGAAAATTTCAAAGAGACTTCTTGTATATATTCTTCCATTGAAAAACTCATGTCAAATTATTTTTTATCCAAACGTTTTGTTGAAAAAAAAATTCATTAAATTTTTGAAAGATTATAAATAGAGTTGGTTGTTTTTCAATCAGATCATTTTTTTATGAACATGCAATCAAAGATCCAAGACAGAGTATCTTGATGTGGCAATTATGACTTCTCAACCCGTAAATTTTACACCCATACCGGTCAACACGCCTGGCCAAAGTAGAAGAGTATCCATCAAGCATTCCTAATACTTCCATCCAGTCCTCTTCTCTACTCTGTTGTAAAAACATACTTGGTCTTGGGCTTACCTCATTGCCTATTTCCCTTTGTAATTAACTCGTGCCCCTTACAATAAACCATCAGGTCCAAACAAGCCTTGACATTGTCTTTGGACTTTCCCTTAATGTCCATCACTGTGTTAAAGATATAGTCAAAGATATTCTTCTAAATGTGCATCACGTATAAATTATATCTAACCAAGTTACTCTTTCAATAAGATAGTTTCCACTTGGTTTGGTCCAATTGTGTTGCGTACCATACTCGGTGATTCTAGAAAGCATTACCATATTATGTAACTTTAGACAAATCATATACCATTTCCCACAATTGTTCTCCAGTCATCGATTGAGGAGAAGGATCATACTCAACTCAATTCTTTAAGAAACTAATAGTATTTCTCCTAAATTATTGGTTAGGATCTAAGAATTGGTAATATCATCTATGTTTGAGAGTGAATACTTTAGTCTAGCCTATACAGTAAAGACAAGCCAATTTATCTGCTATTATATACTCGAACAACTTCCCATAAGTTGAGAAATCATTTATTATCCACAACAAGGCAACTTTCATAATAAATTTTTTCTTGCTGAAGGCATCATAAGTAAGCACACCTATTGCTAAAAGCTCCTTCAATTCTTTAATTAAAGTTTGTAGGTACATGTCTATCATGGCCTTCAAATTTTTTAGACTAAGAATTATGTATGTCAGAAACATACAATGCAATGTCCTACATATTTCTGAGCACAAACTATGTGGTGCGAGTATGACAAACCAACATGAATACAATGATGCAGATTGACTGAAAAGATAAAGTCATCAGCACATAAACTAAGTCTCACCTTTTTCAAGTTGCTTGCAAATTTAAGATGTGTTTGATCATGTTTCCAAGTGTTCGCATCTAAAGGATCACATATGATGTCATATACTCGACGATTCTCATAATCCCATCTCATGTGAGATGCTAAACTCATCAATGCTTATAGCCTCTTCTATCTAGGGATCAGAGGTAAATATTGCACTCTTTTAACTACCATATCTCGAAGCTTTCCTATACCCCTCATCTAACCTGAGTTTTTTATTTAAGACTACATAAAACTTGTATTCAATATCATTTGCATTATCTTTGTAATATAGAATGCATCCATTTACACAACAATCAATTTTTTGTGTTATCAAGCCAAGCCTACTTATTGTTGTCCATGCCTCATACTTGTTAGTAAAAACACCATTCCCTCCGGATGTTGTCTTGGATATTAATTATTACATCTCATCATGGAATTTTAAGGCATATTCTAGATACTCTTAATACTCATCATTCTCACAACAATAGATAATGGAGAATGCATTTGGCATCCATCCCACAATGGTTGATTTTACCACTCAATAGGTCATAAAATGTTTGAGCTTTTCATTTGATGTTCTTCACAAATATGAGATTCAAATGGTGTACTCTCATATCCCCAAATTAATCTCAATTATATTATATGCCATTTTGTGTATCTATGTAGTTCTCCTAGATATTGATCATGTTGTCCACAACTTAGAGCACCACAATGAAATGTTTCATTTATTTGTTGATATGAATCAAACTCCCCATGATTTGAGTAGTAAAAGTAACCAAGTTGGAACCCTACTTGATACGAAAACAACCTCACATCATAGGGCATTAATAACTGGCATTTTATTTCAAACTATTGCACGGACACCTAATATCCCATGTCTCAAATTGTGGCAAGCCAAATGCATTAGTTATAAATGAAGTCACAAGTAACACTAGGATACAATTATCAAAGCTCAAAAATGTTAAAATAACTAGGCTAAATATGAAATCAATGATCTAAACAAGTCATAGATTCAGATTTGGTATGAGGATTACCTTGATTTTTAGAAAATCAAAGGAAGTTGGAAGAAGATCTCAACTCCTTAAATCTATCTCCCTGGCGGCACATCAGAATCCGAGCAACGTTTTCCCAACCAAATGAACTCTAGTTTGAGTGAATGTTCAACCAAAATAACACCAACTCCTTGATGTATCTCCAGTAAAAAATCAGCTTGAAATGAATTCAAAAAGACCTCCAAACGATGCTCCAAATTCACTACCCAAAACAGAGGATCTCCAAAGGCTAGCAATCCAATTGTCTTGCCTCTAATGATAAGATCCACACACCAATGCACAATCCAATTCTAATCAATATTAGCTAGAGAATAAAGAGGAGAAATGCAAGGATGAAGGCTTGATTTGGGGGTAGGAGATAAAGAGAAGTGAAGCTTCAACACATGAGACAGCACTTGGGAATTGGAGGGAAAATGAGAGAATCTAATTCAAGCTTGCAAATTCACACATTCAATGAATGTGGCCACCCCTCACACTATATCTATATATAGAAGGAAGATGTTGTGATGCTAAGATGGCATTACACCTTCCTCAAGGTGGCCGCCCACTTTCTCTTGCAAGTTGGCATATGAATTTAAATTTTGTGTGCATTTGAATTTTGTTTGGAATCTTCATTTCATATCATGAAATGTTATCCAAATAAATTCTAATACCATACCAAATGAACATTTCATTTGAATTTTTCCTCCAAAATTAATTCTTCATTTTAATTAAATTAAACACTTTAATTTAATTAATTGACCTTAACTTAACTCTTTAAGTCAATTAGCTTAACTCCTTAAGCTAGTCATATTAACTTAACTCCTTAAGTTAACTTAACCAATTGATAGTCATGTGGTAGTAAATAATTAACTCCTTAATTAATTGATCTTAATTTGACTCCTTAAATTAATTAGATCAATTTAATAATTAAATTGATCAAGCCAAAAATGACTATAGCCTTTTACCTTCAAAAACGATCATGAAGGAATTTCTCTAACTCTTAGAAATTTTCCTTCATCAAGTAGGATTTGCAATTGGCTTTTGTGTATAATCCATTAGGTTCTACTATTCATTGGACATGGACTCATAACTCTTTGTGGCTTTAGAATATCAAATATTCACATTAATTCAAACTCCTTTAAATCAATCGACTTAATTCAATTAATCTTCATTAATTAAAGAGTATCCAATCTCCATGATCGATGTCCAATCTTAAGCTCATGAAACCCAACTAATTGGCCAAAATGAATACTTTTTGAGAATCATTTTAGTTCTATACATACCACACAAATATGGGTCTTTCGTCTCCTATTTCCCAACATAGGACTACGGTACGATATTTGCCAGCCCTCTACTAGTCTTGATACTATGTTTTCCTAATAGCCTTGATACTATATTTCTATTCCCAATGTTCAATTTCCCTTTATTACCTCATCTTTTGAAAACCCCTTTTCCAAATTGCCATACTACCTTGCGCAAAGATTTCTTGGAATCGATCATTATAAAATACATAAGAGATGTACTTGTCCTTCACTACAACAAGGAGTCGAATCCCATCTTAGATCTTACAAACCTTAATGTCTAGGTAGCTCATATCCAATCTCCACCTAAACAACCTATTACATGGCCCTAAACATAAGGTTACCATGGATTCTCAAGTCAAAGGACTAATTATATGCACTAACGTAAGTTGGAGAACTTGCCACTACCGACTTATCATTATGGCTATCTAGTGGATTCTTCGGGCAGTCCTTCAGTGCCTTGTTTCCTAACAAGCAACTACTAATCTATACGTATATCTCATATGGCATCGCTCATGAAACAGAGCAACATCCAACCCTTAGATTTATGCATCGTTAGTATAAGTTTATCCAAAACTTAGATACCCTCTCTCATAAGATCCTACGACTTGGAAGATTTAAGATCATAACTGTGTAAGATATATTTCATGATCACCACTCATTGTATGACCAAGTTCCATAGTCATGTGTGATATAAAGGCTTCAATCAAATGCCAGTGAAGTAAATATAAGCATATGATGAAGATGGCCATTTAAAGAATATCATTTAATAAAAATTGTATCACAAATGAAATAGTTTAAATGCTAATTTAATTGGCTTGTGGGGCACTATTCCAATGATAAATTCCTCAACCTCATCCACAACCTCTTTCCTAGTTCTAGCACAACTAAGGTAATTAGTATTATACATTCAAAGTTTGTGTGGTGGAATATCCATCCACATTATTGAACAATTTTGTTATTAGTATTGAATAATCTAAAAGTGAGTAAACCCTTGTTGTCCAAAGAAGAAATATTTGGATTGACTATATTGTAAGATGATTCGACTTATGTTTATTCACCAAGATAAGTAGGGTGTTTTTTATGATTATGTAATGGTTTTTGATATATTTGATTTGCATAATAATTTCTATGATATTTTAGATATACTTAGATATTACTATTTGGTTCAAGGATAAATCGAAAACCACATGAGCATAAACAATGAGGATAAATTAATCCAACAGTATGAGTGGGTATGAGTTCGGATATTTTACAATTGGACTTTAATTAATTAGTAACTATTATACATTTCATCTTTTAATCATTAGAAAAGTTAGAGCATGCATTGTTTGATTTTTTTTTATTTAACCGTTTAA
This sequence comes from Jacaranda copaia, assembly GCA_014898725.1. Classification (NCBI taxonomy): domain Eukaryota; kingdom Viridiplantae; phylum Streptophyta; class Magnoliopsida; order Lamiales; family Bignoniaceae; genus Jacaranda; species Jacaranda copaia. The sequence goes on along the minus strand of JACGDI010005624.1, from coordinate 1,329,947 downwards.
GGGTTTGAATTTAAGGGGCATTTTTGAAAACCACTACATCAAAAAGAATTGGGCATAGTCTTCTTTATTAAACATTTATCAATTTAAAATTTTGGCCCCCACAAATTATTAAAGGGGATTTTATAAAATTTTATACCCCCAAAAAAATTTTGGTAGAGTTCTCCCCTGTAAGTATAACAATTCAAGTTTTTTTTAACCCACAAAAGACAAACATCTATCATATAAAAAGAAAATAGAAAACAAAAAGCTAATTCATAGTACATCCCTTTATAACTCCATACACATGCAAGCAACCATTAACCCAATAGCAACAAATGGGAAGGCTCCACCCTTTCCCTCAAATCCTATCCTTTATCCTAATCCACCAATTCTATATATCTAATGCATGTTTTCAATTCATAACGACAATAATTTTCTAAGAACATAATTAATAAATAAATTAGAAGTGCTTACCTTAAAATAAGTAGAATACAAGAAATACCCAAGCAAAAATCACCAATTGATCAAGCCAACTTGTTAAAAATTTAAATAATAATAAATTATTAATATGAAATATTTTCTATATTATAATTACATAAATATTTTAAAGTATAAATTTGTATTCTAGTTCAAATTTCTAGATGACATAGATCAAATAGATACCTAAATCCTAAAACACTAACAAATTACGCATATAATTTATAATAAAAATTAATAACTCACAAACCCAAAACCTATAAATCATAAAATAAAAACTAATTACTTGAACCATTTAACATATATATATATATATTATATTTTACAAACTAATTAAGTCTGAACCATATATAATAAACTACTAAAACATATAATTCATCAAGCCTAAAATTTATAATTTTAATAATTTAAATAATTTCAACTATTTAAATAGTACAAACCCTATAATCACATAATATAATTTTATTAATTTGAACCAAATAATTTCAACAATTTGAACAATTTAAACCTATAGTCATATTATATAATTTTAGTAATCTAATCCAAATCATTTCAACAAATGAAACTATAAATTCATCAAATTTCAACAAACTAAAATCATAAAATTTTCAATAATTACAAAAATATAAACATAACATATGAAATTAATAAATTAAAATTATGAATAACAAAACTAAATAAAAAATTTGGCTCCTGTGGCTAGTGGTGATAGGGTGGCACAACAAAGGTGATGTTGGTGCTGCATTGGTTTCAAATGGTGGTGCATGTAGTGGTGATGGTGTGGTGACTAGTAGTAAGCAGTGGGTGATGGTGCGTAGAAAGACGAGAAGAGAGATTAGAGAAAGAGAGAAAGAGAGAGGAAGAAGAAAGAACATGCGGGTGGTTTTTTAGATAACTTTTTGATGTATTTATGGTAAAATTTCTGTTGGAAAGTAATTATTATAATCAAAAAACAAAGGTTCATTTACTAATTTCAAATGAAAAATCAATTTGAAATCTATCGATCAATTCAATAGGAAAAAACTCCTGACAAGTTTTAGATGGAAAGTTTGTTTAAGTTTTAACAAAATACTGTGAAAAATTCAAAGCACATTTCCAATGAAATTTTCGTTAGAAATATCCCACTAAAGAATATCATATGGATATTTTTTATGGAATTTCTCTCTAAAATGTGCCTAGATGGACAATATTTTATGGTGGCTAGTTTCTAGTTCAACTAGATAATCACATTTGAAATATCTTTCATGGAAGATGGAATTCCTTCCAACGCCCAACTCCCAACTCCTATCTCTTCTAGATCTTGCTACTTGTCAAGTTGGAGAAGTATTGGAGTTCAAGTGAAGAGTTATTTTCTCATGTTTTTGAATGTTCATTTAAGGTAAATGTTTCTTTCTCTTAATTTATTATTTTAGGCATAAAAAAATCCTTTGATTGATGGTGAATTGAGTTAATTTTAAGTCTTAAATTTTCGTTGCACCTTGATCATTAGTTCACTATCTCTTTCATTAAGATCAATGATATTAAAGATAGCCTCCTTGTATCTAAGTACAATGAGAGATTTCTAATTGTAAAATGCACTCATGTACTCTCTAATTATTGCATAGAAGCTAACTTGCTTTGTTTTCTCTTTTAACTTCCTCTCTCTCGCACATCTCTCTTTCTTTTATTCCCCTACGTATTTTCACTCATTTGGGACACTATTTTTCTATTCTTTTTTTTTGCCTCTTTTTCCCTAATTAATTTCTTCTCTAAATTTTTAATGCTATCAACTTCTCTTTCTTCTTGTTCCATCATGCTTTTCTTAGTTTCATTTGATCTTCTTAAATTTGTTTTTATGACAATGCTGCTAATGTGATGTTTTGTCCTCCCACAACAAATGAATTCCGATTTTGTACCCATCATACGTACCTCTGCCATCAAACTTCCAAAGCCGTCTCAATAACAAGTGTCCTACATACATTGGCACTACATCACACAAGACTTCATGAGAATATTTTCCCATGGAGAATAACACCATAACTTGTTTATTCACGTTGACCTCTCCACATTTATTTATCTATTTTAGCTTGTATGGCCTAGGGTGTTTCATGTGATATAACCCCAATGTACCATTAGCCACATTCATGCAACTACCCTCATCAATGATCAAACTACACACCTTTCCATTAATGTGACACCAAGAATGAAAAATATTTTCACACTGCTCTTCTCCCTCATCTTTATCTTATAGGTTTAGTGCATGCCTGATACCTAATGCATCTCCATTTATAAAATATTCTATATTACTACAATCCTCGAATAATTATGGAATTGAGTTGCAATCACTATCATTTTGACTTTCAAATTTTACAGTTCTATCATCCCTCACAAAAATTGCCTTCTTGTTTGGACTTTGAGAAGTAATATGTCCAACTCCCAAGTACCTAAAATATTTCATATTTCTATGCCTTTCAAATTGGACATTAGAAGTACCTTTGGTTCCATAGTTGTTATTCTTATCCTTTGATCTATCTTTGGACTCATGGGACTTGTTTATAGCCTTACCTTCTCTTTTAGATCAATTTGGCCTCTTGAAAATGAAGAATCCGAACTCCTATGTTCTTCATACTTGGTTGGTCCTTTGTGTTTTAGTTACCTCTCCACTTTCATAGTTATACTCACCAAATCCTCCATCTCCACATAATATTACAATTCCACCACTTTGGCTCTTTCCTTTTTCAAACTATTTAGAAACCATGCAATGGTAGCCACTCTATCCTCCTGAACATTTTCTCTTATCATAGCTATTTCCATCTCTTTGTGATAGTCTTCTGCAATCTTGGAACTTTATGTTAGACTCTATAGGCATTTATATAGCCCCCTCTTATACTAACTTAGTACAATCTACCATCTCATGATAGCCTTTATGGTAGCCCAAGTGTCTATATAGGCCTCTCCAAATTTTTTCACCTATTCAATATGACTTGGTCCTGCCAAACAAAAGCATAATTTGTGAATCTATAGTAGTCAACTTCACCTTTTTCTCTTCAAAATAATTACAGCATTCAAAGATGAGACCCACCTTCCTTTCCCATTCAAGTTATAAATTGGGGTTGTTTGTATCTTGAAAAGAAGGAATTTTCATTCGAATATTGCTAAGGCTGCTATCACACTTCTCATTCCTTCTACCCCTCCCTGTTCTATTTCTTTTGGAGTGAACTTCATCATCACTACTACTAGCTTCATAATCGACATGCTCAATTTCTTCTTCAAATGGTAAATTTGCCCTCTATGCCTCTAGTTATTAACAGAGCTAGTTTCTTGCATTTGTTTCAATTCATTAGGCTGAATGTTTCTCCATCCCATCCCATTCCATACCTTATTAAACATAACATTCATCCTTGCAAATTACTCTTGAATAGCTCTCAGAGTGAAAACCACATATAGCTATATTTGACATTGTGAAATTCTACAAAAAATAGTGAGGAGAATAGAATTCTTCACACACTCCCTCACATGTTTGCACTCAGGAAATTTCTTTTTCACTTAATACTCATGTTTACATGCAACTTGATTTTTTATCACTCTAATAGTTCACTCTCTCATGCTTTTACCACTCTAGAATTTTTTTTCTTCTTTTAGTTCTTTTAAGAAAATCAAAATGTTAAGCCTAACTTGCAACAATTGAACAAACGTATGGACTAAATGGAAATAAAGAAAAAATAATCAAAAGGAATAAGGACACATTAATGTACTAAAAATCAACTACATAAAATTGATTAAATTAGCAAGGATAGGGACTTGCATAGAAGGCCAAGTAGGAAGCAAATTAAAATAAATGAGTGGTGTGTAAATGTACATAACAAAGGTAAGAATAGAAAAGAATGGATGTCGATTTATTGACTTTTCAAAGATTAGAAAAGTGAAAAATTATGATAAAAGGTTCATAATATGGAACAGAATGTATACTAAAGGAAAAAGAACAATTAGTTGGAGGACCTTGGCTAAATAAAAGAAAATAATGAAAATAAATAAGTAATAAAAAAGAATAGGCAATAAATACATATTAAATGAATTTAATAATCCCCTTTCACATGGCCCCTAATCTTTATCACTGATTTTTTTTTTTTACATATTTTTCTCAACTCTTTTTTTATTTTATTTTTTTAGCAATATGGACTAATAAAAAAGAAGAAAAGAACGAAGAGGCTATTCAACAAGGGCAAGCAAGAACAAGGATGAAAGAACCTTTTTTTTTTTTCTTAAGATTGAAAGATGAAGCAAAAAGATAGATCAACTTGATCTAGCTTTTGGGTTTGATGGCAAATGATGCAGAAACCCTTGTCTCAAATTCCCAATATTAATTTGGATTAAAGCAAAAGGAAAAAAAAAGATGAGAAAAGGATTCCTCACCCAATGATTTAGATATAAAATATCAGACCCAGAATAACAAGGAGAATTGACCCAATGTTTTAGTATCAAATGCAAACTAGATTATCAAAAGTAGAATGCCAAAAACTAACCTTGATAAGTTTTGAAGGAGTCTAAAGAAGAACCCAAGAAATTTGCCTTACAAAAAACATAATTTTTCAATTATCAATCAAAAAGCTGAGTTCTTACAATCAAAGGTGGCTAATTATGGCTTAAGAAAAAATCCTAGGCTTCAAAACTAATGAAATTAGTAATTAACTTTGAGTAGTCCATTAACATGTCTAGAAAGAAGCCCAAACCCACTAACTATGCTCCAAAATATGGGCCCTTAGAACAGATCATTAAAACAACTTAAATAACATTTGATAGGCATGTGACACTTATTAAAATAAAGTTTGACCCATAACCAAGCTAATGAAATGTTTAATAACAAAGTTAGACTCAATAATTAAGTAACTTGCTCATAGGATTGAAGCAAAAAATGTGGCTGCTTGAAGTTCATGCCCTCATCGAATTCCAGTCCACACTCTCTCCATCTTCAACCTTTTGTTGAAGCAGCTTCTTGATCAATCCAAGCATAGCTTCTTGAAGACATTTAACTCAACCCCGTGGAAAAGGTCCACACGGCACTTGAAAGGCCTTTGTGTCTTCATCCATGTTGTCTTTTTCAGGTTAGATCAGATCACCCATTGAACCAAAAGGCCCTCTATCAAAGGCATAGGGGTGTTGTTTGGTTATTTGTAAAGTAGAACACATTTTTTGATCATCTAGCATGTAAATTAGTTGCCTGGTAGCATTAGATGCAAAAGGGTTCTAATTGGCTGACGATATCATTAAATCTGAATGAAATTGATGACAACTATATTAATGTAGAGGACAACTAACACAAAGCATATGAAAAATTAAATACAGTTGTGTAGGCAAGGCAAGTGAATATCAACCTCACAAGTTCAAGGTCTTTTAGATCGGACTAATTATGCCAACTAAAAGGTGGTAGCAACACTTGTACTATGCCTTGATGAATGGATCGACCTCAATGTTCTTTTTTTATTAAGAGCCATAGTTGGCGATTGTCCTACTTTTGATTCCTCCTCATACGATGGATTGACCAAGCAGTCAAACTATGTCGTAGTGGGCTTGTTTAGCTCATTGAAGGCTTCTGGATTCTTACTCATTACATACTTCTCAATGCCTCCCACATTAGAAGATTAGTATAAGTTTTTCTTAAGTAATAAACTACAATTATATGATATAATTACCATATCACATGAGGTAAGAATTCTACGAATCTCAAGTGAATCAAAGAAAATTAAGTACACCATTGAAAACGATTGATTTATAATTGAAATGAAATTACTAATTAGACAACATGATCGAAATAATATATATATATAGGGACATATAATATCATTCGATCCTATTAAAATTGTTGTAAATTGGTGAAAGCTTTCCCATCACCTTGGCCTGAATAAAAGTTACATGTGGTCGTTAAAAATAATCAGAAGAGAGAAAAATGTTGAGATTTTGTTTTAGCAAGAGGTTGTCAAAATGACGCATACAAAGCTTTTTTTGCACTTAGATTTATCAATAATTTTAAGATTTAAAAAAATTATAAATTTGTTTTATTTACTTCCAATTATTCTATTATTATAACTTTTTTAATTTATTCTCATTAAAATTTTAAAAACACAAATTATTATTTAGCAGAGAATTGAAGGAATTCGTACTTGTTTTCCCGTTGAAAAAGTAGAGATGGTTTGTAGGTACTTTAGTCGTCATTAATAATTTGTGCTGTCCTTTTAGTTTTTCCCATCTCATAAAAGAGGATGGGCCCCAAACAAGCCCCACAATGCACTCAAGTCCCGTCTATCTACTAGTGGGGCTGTTTTAGCATCCTATAAAATGTTGCCTTATTCTCAAAAGATAGGTTCTTATTTGACACCCACACCAATGAGAGTTGATAAATTTTTTGCGCATATTAATATTATTATCTTAATTAAAAAATAATTTATTTTAGAAAATGATTTCGAACATCTAAAAAAATTAGGGGCAAAAATTTTAGAACAGTAGAACAGATAATAAAATATTTTCTCTGTTCAATTGATAAGTTTAGATGAAAAATGAAAACTCAATTCAATATAATTGTCAAAGTGCTTATGCTAATATAATATTATTACTTTCTTTCTATTAGATGACAGCTTTACCGATAATGTATGAAAAGAGAAAAGGTTTTCACATAATTTTTATACCATTTATACATTAAAATATTTAATGAGTTGAAATTTTTAGGGTCTTAAATGACATTTTTCTTTTAAAAAAAAGTAATGTTCAATAACCATTTATTCTCAAATTCTCCTTTTCTCCCTCCACTTTTCTTACTTTCTATGTCAGAATTCACAAAAACCAATCATGCATTCTATTTTAATATATTAAAATAGATTCTTATAATATTTTTTATATAATATAAATGAATCATATGGATAATATAAATTGTTATACGCATGACGGATAACGTGTCATGATGAAACCTAATTTTGTGCTTCCAAAACAGTAAAAACAATAAAATAAAGAGTATGAAGAAAGAATAGTACTGCTCTAAGGAAAAACGGTAGGTATATGTTTAATGTATGTGTGCGTTTCATCTACATATCTATATATATATATATATATATATAGGTGCAGATGGGAGATAATCAGAGATTCCCACCCCACTCAACTCCTCTCCGTCCCCCATACCTCGGCGGCCAATATACACTGCCTCCACCGCAGCAGGCAGCAGCCGCCCCAATTATCCCAACTTCACTTCTTTGTGCCATTCTTAGTTAATCCATCCCATACATTAGACCAACACAAGAATACAAGCAGCAGGCTTTACTAATTATTAGTTATTACCTATTATTTGATTGGTACTTCATACTGCCGATTATTATATCCACAGAAATTACTCATTTTCTCGAATAATATATTTATTATATATATATATATAGAAAGAGAGAGAGACTATTTCATGGGTTCGTCCTTCGCCACCGTTACCATCGTTTTCACCATTCTGCTCCTTCACATTTTCCAAGGCAAAGGTATAAATATTACCCCTATCTCCTGAAACATACTTAATTTCGCTGAAGATTTTTCGCGTCGAATTCAACGGATGGTTGGTCGGAAACTTTGAATTTTGTAGTTTAATTATCATATATTAAATCAAAAGATTAACATATAATCCAAGGGTGAATTGAATGTATTGTATGTATATATGTGTCTTCGGATGGGCATGCACATTTTAGCAAAGGTAGTTGTGTGATGGTTGATTTTTGTGTCTTAATAATTAGTGTGCGGTAGTGGGGAGGTGAGGTGAGTTGAGAGTTAGTGTCTTTGCAAAGCATCTTTGACAAATTAATTAGTTGATAGTTTGTTTTAATTCACTTTGATTCTATATTTTATTTTAATTTGATGAATTTATATTGAGCATATTTTAACAAATTATTTTTATAAAAAAATTATTGTAAATATTATATATTCATAAAATAGTATAAAAAATAGAGTTGAGGCCTGAATTAATTTTAATGGGCTAAATTCTTGTTTATTCCTATGTTTGTGACCTTCACTAATTCATAAAAATAAAAGATTTATAAGTTGTTAAGGGAGCGGGGGACGATGATAATTCTGATAGATGATGATGATGATGATGATGATGATGATGATGATGATGATGTGATTGCAGGAGTGCGGGGTGCGACGTTTACATTTGTAAACAAGTGTTCACAGACAATATGGCCAGCAATTCTAGGCAGCCCAAAACTCGAAAGCACGGGATTCGAGCTTCCTAAAGGCACCTCACGAGCCTTCCAGGCCCCAACTGGCTGGTCCGGCCGCTTCTGGGGCAGAACCGGCTGCACCTTCGATGACTCGGGCCACGGCTCCTGCACTACAGGTGACTGCGACTCCGGCCAAATGGAGTGCAACGGCGCAGGCGCCACTGCCGCCACCCTCGCCGAGTTCACTCTCGGCTCCGGCTCCATGGACTTCTACGACGTCAGCCTCGTCGATGGCTACAACCTGCCGCTCATGGTCGACGTCAGCGGTGGCTCGGGACAGTGCGCGTCTACTGGTTGCGTGGAGGACCTCAACCAGAGGTGCCCTGCCGAGCTGAGAACAGAAGGGGGCGGGGCATGCCGCAGCGCGTGTGACGCATTTAACACGCCGGAGTACTGTTGCAAGGGAGAGTATGGATCGCCATCGACGTGCAGACCGTCATTGTACTCGCAGCTGTTCAAGAACGCGTGTCCCAAGTCCTATAGCTATGCCTATGATGACGCCACTAGCACCTTCACCTGCACAGCCGCTGATAATTATGTCATCACCTTCTGTCCCACTCTTTCTAGGTACAACTCTTTCTTTGAGTCGCAATGTACAAGTCTGAGATGCATCAATACCCCGCCACATATTTTGTTTCTTTACTTAATGCTAAATCAAAATCTTGTTTTGCAGCCAAAAATCATCCAAATCAGACGATGGAACGGCAGATGGGTCTGCCTCTGGGTCGGGATCGGGATCGGGAACAGGATCAGGATCTGGATCTGGGTCTGAAACCGAATCGGGATCCGATTCGGGATCAGAATCCGTGTCAGGGTCAGGGTCAGGGTCAGCGTCAGCGTCAGGGTCGGTTCAGGAGGCCATTTTGGCAGATGGGTCATGGTTGGCAGATTTGGCAACTGGGGATTCAAGTAGAATGCACTCTTTTACTGCCACTATCCAGACATTGGCATTGGCGATTGGGTTTGTACATGTCGCTGCAGCAGTAGCACCTCTGCAATTGTAACATTGACTGGTCTGACTGAAATTCATTTCAGCAAAGCAAGCTTATATCAGAGAAAG
>JACGDI010005624.1:1285036-1315528 GCA_014898725.1 Jacaranda copaia | reverse complement strand
CCCCCCCCCCCCCACCCAAAATTGTTTTCCTTACAACTTTTTCTCTCTTTTTGTTAACCTTAGCCATTTTGTGCAGCAACGTTGGAGGCATTGGTGAAAGCAACTTTAGGTCCTCCAAATTGAGCTGTGCTGTTACTGCTGTAAAGACTAAAGGCGACGGATGCATTATCTTTTCAAGTAACAGTAATTCGTTATTTAGATCCACACCATCAACGACCGAATTGTTGTATTTTTATTTTCATTCTCTCTTTTTGCCATTTTTAAATATATTTTCATCTTAACGTTATTTTGCATGTGAAAATATTAATGCAATTGAATGCATTGCAAAATTTTCACACAAAAAAGAAAATAATTGAAAATAATATTTTAATATAATAATACTAATTTTTATTATTATTATTATTTAAATAATTGTGGGCCCCGCATTTTTCTTTATTTCCCATCAATCAAATTGTATTGCGATAACAAATATTAATAAACTTGAAGTGGGTCCCATTATTTTGGAAAGATAAAAACTTGAATACTTATTTAATAAATTATGGGATTATGCTATGATAGAATATTAATATTAAATTAGAAAGTATTATAGATTTGAAAATGATAGATGCGAACAATGAAAATGAAAAAAAGATGATAATTTCGTTGACAATGGTGCTAAACAGTCGCATTTTTTTAAAAAGCTTTTTGAAATAATGTAAAAAATGAAAAAATATTGTTTTAAAATATTACCAACCAAGCCTAAACGATCATAATGTCCCAGAATCAAACCATCTAATAATCTATAATTTACCGAGCAAAGCCCAAATACCAAGAAAAGAAAAAGAAAATGACATAAACTTGACCCAAAGGGAATCTTTTGGTTACCATTTGACGGCATCCAAGTACTGTCACTTTAGCAGAATCTTTCTCACAGAGTAGAGCGTGGAATATGTTTTCTTTTAAGTGAAATGATGCCAGGACAATGGGGGAGAGGAATACTTTTGCATGTCAAAAGTTCCCCGCATCACTCAGTTATATTTTTTTAGTACTGACCTTATAAATATCCAAAAGATAATATAGGAAAGCTTCCCTTTCCCAAAATGTGATGCCGAATAACAACACATTTTAAATTAGTTAATTTCAAGGATCAAACAATTCATTAAAGTAGAACGCACCATCACTACAAGCACTTCGAGTTCTGAATAATTTTGAGCATACAAAATTTCCAGGGTTCAAAGAGAAGCTACTAACAGTTAATGCTTTTCCATGTCATAACTTTAATAACTACATGCCCAGAAATGCATCAACTGAAAACTAAAAGCAAAAGCAAAAGCAAAAGCAAAAGCGCAGGATGCAACAGACAAGAAATAGCAAAATTGGAATACAAAAAGTTCAATGTGTAATACAGACCAATAATGGGTAACAGTGATCTGGTTCATAGTTGGACCATGAGTGATCACCACTAATGAAATCTTTATGCCGCCTCCAAATTTCTGCATCATAGTTCTCCGTTATGGTGAAGTGCATCCCACTATTCTTAACTTCCACCAGAAACTTATCCAACGAATCACCTCTTTTGGGGCTAAAAAGTATGGCTTCAGAGGGACCATCTTCTTTTAGCAAGCATCTGATTGTTTGAGCAAGACCTTCGTGGAATTTCTTAAAAAAAGTGCTGCAAGATGACAAGCTAAAGTCAAACAAGTGAGCTTTGTATAGCGATAAGAAAAGCTTTCAGACAACTGCTTGCATGTGCAGCTAATACACCCATTACATGAATTGTTCCACAAGGTCAATGTTGATTGGCAGATGGTAAATTTCGGCATTCAAAAGTACCGCATGACCTGTGGCCAAAGCCAATAGTGGCTCTTTTGTGACATATATAGTTTATCTGACCAGAAGATTGTGAGCATGAGGCTCAAATGAAGGCTAAACTTGTTAGAATCTAGTCCTAATAAACAATATCCATCATGTGCAATGCAAAGTAAACATTTTCTGGTTTTGGAACATTTTCTATTCATAATAAAGGCCATGTCATCGCTAGATCCAGATCCATAAATATATCAACTTCCATAACAAAGGATATATGTAATGGTAATGTATTCAGGAAAAGCAGATAGTTTATAAGAAAATTGAACTTTTTAGTTCATATGAACCAATTACCAGTCACTTGCAACAATGACGTCGAAGGTACCAGAAATATCTGAGACTTCATCTTGACCCCAATGCAGCATCACTGGCTTCACCTTTGTACTGCCAAATGAAGCAGAGTTGGCATCTACATTACGCTGTATATCTGGTTGTTAACAATTTCCATCTTTGGTAGAAAGGAATTCATGAAACATTGGCATCTGTCTTAAATATAGGAAAGCTGATGTGGTCAGCCAATAAATAACTTCAGAGTTTCAATCAAGACACTTCTAAAATGTTTTAGAAGTTTTCCCCTTACACCATACCATTCTCTCTCTGTATGGGCATACCATTCCCTCTCTCTTTATGGGCGCATATTACATTCATATACCACCCTCGCTCACGCATACTCTACCCCAAAAGGCTTGAAGGCATACCCAAAACCATATTCTTTTGATTTGTACTCGAACCAATCAATATTAAAAAGGTGCAGAGACCACTGGCAAACATGGTGATACTTCTGAATTACATTTCTATTATGAAAGTTAATCACTGGACACATCGCATTCTACTTCTCTATATACCTGTCTCCTTATTCTGAAATTTCTCAATGTTTATGTGCTAAGATATCGTCAAGTACATTGCCTGTTATTGTGGAAAGATGCAGCAAAATTAGTCATTCGAAGCATGCTGCATGCTCAGCATGCTCCAAGTTAAACAGTGAGTACTTCCCACCATGCAGGTAACCTGGTGCAAGACCTTATTTCCAAGTTCAAACATTCAATAAAATCAAGTCAAAGGATACAATCAACCACTTGAGGATTTCCATCTGATATCACAACTTCTGATGCTTCTGTGACTGTAGCAATAACTAAGCCAGCTAACCCATACCCTGATCCAAGCTCAAGTACTCTTTTGCTCCTTGAAACATTGAGAAAGATTGAGAAACAGATCTAGGAGAAATGACATTAAGCAATGGAAAAGAATCATGAAGTTAGAACAAACCTGAAGCTATCAAGATGTGAAAGGGAATAGTAAGCAAGTACATCCTCTGAAGGCCACTGACCTGTTCAGAAAGAAAGCCAGACACTTAAAAGAATATCTAAATTTCCTCATATGTACTTTGGGTAGTGTTTGGGAAGAAGAATGAGTGGTTTGAGTATAATCAATGTCATTTTCTAGAACCATGTTTAGGAACTCCAAATTATTAGCAGGATTACGGGTTTCAGAGAGTTCAAAATAGCACAAAACAAATTTCTTCCAGAAGGAGACATGGATGAGATGCAAAAGACAATTTTGAACTTCAAATGTGCTAAATACATCCAATTTCCTGGCATATTTGTTGATACAAGACTAAGCTGCTTTGGAATGTTGTCTTGGGGAAAAACTGATTTTCACATCAAACTATGTCCAAGAGGTTATACCAAGATTAACATACTTCTTACGAAAAAACTTGCATGTTTTAAATCAAAGAAACCTACAATTAGGATATCCTAAAATGGATATCTAGCTTATGATTAACTTATGATTAACTTTAAACAGCATAACAACAACTATAAGGAAGAAAGATTCCCAGCTTCTCAGAATTTAACATTTAAGAGCTGATACTCAAATAACATTGATGCCATTGTCCCATTTTCTAGGACTCCTCCAATTCACAATAGCATATTTAACATAGCACACTTTTACCACAAGTCCAACGTGTGTGTCATTCTAAAAGTGCTATCCACATTTGGCCATGTTTTTGTGTAATATTACATTTCAGTATGTCTATTTGAAGAATTATGTGGGACAGGATATATTAAGTCCTCTCCTTTATCTTATTTAGTTTGATGTCTCCGAACCAACCCTGCAGGCTTTGAACTATAGTATCTTTTTGCTATGTTCTGCATTAATATGTCTCTTTGAGGGATTAAAACAGTCAGGACATATTTAGTCTTCTCTTTTATCTTATTTAGTTTATTCAACAGAATTTGTACTCTCTCCCAATTCAAAGCACTCAGTCACTGCACTATTTGTAAATTAGACATGGCATTAAATGAATAGAAATGTTGATAGACAACTTCAGTTACTTTTGCCCTTGCACTTTTACAAGGAGTTGGAGAAGCATTGGACACTTTCAGAAAGTCAAGAAGCTTAAATCTATTATAGTCATTATGAAGACAATATGAATCTGAACATGTAAATCATGCTAGGATAATCATCATCTCGATCTTTTCATGGACAACTATAATTGTTAATATTGTATCGAAAAATGACTTAACATAAACAAACGGTTTTGCACTTCTGTAGTGAATACCAGAAAATGTTAAAAATAATTTCATCAAAAAATTGCATCATATATGCATATGAAGAGAATATTATGTGCCAAACATGATGTTGAAGAATCAACAACCAAAATTATCATGCTACAGAAGAATTGAATAAATAAATAAGCAAAAAAGAAGCAGAAAAATAGGAAACAATAACCAAACATTTTTTGAAGTGCCTGTAGCCTGAAGTAACCTGTTACCCTTTCTGATGAGTTAATCATTGACCTGGTGCTCGATAGAAGAATCACAAGAATGCTTATTAGTTACCTCTTTAACAACAATACTATTAAGATAATGCTAATAATATATTTAGCAAAATTAATATCCAACTATATGTCTTTGAATTGTAACCACAGCCTCTTTTGTCAGAGTACTACTTTAAATTCTTGTCATTATCTGAGTTGCAATGTACATTCCACTTCATTCAGAACCACAATGCAATTATTATGTTCTTTCTAAAAAATTAGTAGTAGTAGTAGTAGTAGCAGCAGCAGCAGCAATGATGATGATGATGATGACGACGACTACAAAGGTGAATTACATCCACAACCCTGAAGTTTGGCCTAATTACGAAAAAGAACCCTCTTTGTTTTGAAAATTACATATACCCTCAACGTTTGATGCCACCCAACATTTAACCCAATGATTAGTCACAATTAGATTTTTAACCTAGCGATGTTAAAAAGATTTGGTCAAATTTCAAAAATGCCCTTATGTTAACTTGCAATTTTCTTTGAGTAACATATTTAAAACAAGAAATTTAAAATAATTAATCAAATTTATTTATTGATTAAAGAATAAATAAATAAAATTATAAATATATATATTAAAAAAAAAAGGCACTGAATCTTCTTCAACCCAAAAACACCCCAACTCCCCTAGCTACCCGCCTGGCCAAGCGGCAAAATGGCCACTAGTCTCCCACTTACAAGTCGCTGGCGATGGTCCGGCCCGCTGGCAGTCATGGTCTCCCAGTGTAGCAACTAGCTGCTGGTCACAGCCAGGCCAGCAGTTAGCCATGGCCAAATCTAGCCACTGCTGGCAGCATTCAGGGGTTGGGGTGGGGTGGGGGGTGTTCGTGTATTATATACATATAGATGTGTATATAAATTTATCTATTTACTAAATATTTACATATATATGTATATATATACACCTTTATATTATAGTAAGATAATGATTTAAATTTCTACTTTTTAAGAACCCTTATATTATGTAAGATAATGAGTTACTTTTTTTTTTTTTTACTTATTTTATTTTTTAAGTAATAAATGAATTTAATTAAATTATTAAAGTAATTCAGTCTGAAAATTATTAAAATTATTTGTATAAGATAATGAGTTTAAACCTTTATTTTTTATTTTTACTTATTTCATTTATTTATGACTAAAGATTAAACTATTTTAGATGTGTTTACTATTTTATATTTATTAAATATGTAACTCAAAATCAATAGAAATATATTCCAAGGTTATAAATTCTATATTTTAAAAAATTTAAGGTGACAAAAATGTATCAAATAAACCTTCGCAAATTCAAAACTATTACAAATAAGTCCAAGGTACTTCTATCTTTTGATATTTCCATCAATTCTTTTATTTTTTTTAATTTTTAACAGCAAGGCATTTTCATCTTTTCATACTTCCATCCAAATTAGATTAGGTTTCAAAAGTTAGGGAATATATGTAATTTTCAAAACAATTATACTTGGATCAAACCTCAGGGGGTCTGGATGTAATTCAACCAAATAATAATAATAATAAAGATGATGACATATAGTACAAAATTATTAGAGTAAAAAAAATGATCTCTACTGCTAAGACATATCAAAAAGGTCAACCGAAAACAATGAACTAGCAAAAAGGATTAAAAAAGAATACTTCAGAAATTTCCTTTTGTATAATATTGCTTATGTCTTCATTGGGTTTTAGCTACAAGAAAAAAATGTACTTGTTGCAAGTTACTTTAAATCCTCAGCCACATGCATACCAGAGAGATAGAACATATCATAACATGAAACCATAAGTGTGCATGATGAGATGAGAGAAAACAGGTGAAAAAAAAAAGATCCTTTTTTCATCTATTTAGCATTATTATATCACCAAAACCTACGGATGATCTTAAGGCTTTGATGGGCAAAGACGCTCAATGAGGCATGTGAAACAGGACCTAATTAACATTGATTCCTTATTTTCAGTTTGATAAGTATAACCAATATATAGGTTCTGGCACATGTTTCTGGATAAATATAAATAAAACATCTTTAAATAAAAAATAATCCTATCTATAGTTAAAATGACAATCAAGAAACAGGATTTTCAGGATAAAAAATAAACTAAACACACAAACAATGGATAAATCCTAGAGACCATTTCTTACACCCACATATGTTTACATTTCCAATAAAGAGAGACAATATGATCTTTTGTGACAGCAGTTCTTACTAAAAGTACCTATCTTTATTATTAACTACGTTTAGGTAACCATTGTTAATTTCCTTTATGTTGTTACATACACTCTATCATAATAAAAGTGATACTAAGTCCCATAGACTATACAATGTAGCATGACAGGCATTGGTTCAATTGCTTTTATCTTCCACAGCCATGACATAGTTGAAACTGAGCTGAGTTAATTTGTTCAAAAGCAACATCATAAACATTGTACTTGCTGCTATAGGAAAATGCCAGAGGTTTGAATCCGATGGTAGGGGAAATCCAACACAAAGACAAACATACAGGAACCTTTTCTAGAAAAAATATGCAAGAAAATCATGTAATGTACCCAGACTAATTGGCATAAACAGCACCTAGATTGGCAAGTCAGGTGACAACTAGACCAGTATCAGGTTGGAATTTGCATACAAAAAAAACTAGCCTAGCCTCCATTACGGGCACATGCACATGTTATGTGTTTAAACTAAGTTTTATTAGCTTTGGTTAAAAAGATGTACATATGCCTTCAAAATGAAACTTGAGTCTCTAAATAAGATGAAAGAGAACCTTTTCATACAAATTGATCTGGCCATTTCACTTACTGTCAATGCAAAAGTCTAGTTGTGAGAATGCAAGTCTAATATCAAAAGTCTAATTGCGAGAATGCCAAAAGGTAAGAAACCACTAAACCAATATCAACCAAAGAAGTCAGAAAATGTGGTCTTAATTGTCTAGCTTTTTGGGAAGGTTTACATCAGGTAATTCCAAAAACACAGATGATGAAAAGGACCAAATAATTGGCAAACTCCACACAACAAGCTGCGCAGCTTCCTCCATTCATTATCTGTGTACCAACACTTCAACCATCTTGGTTGACATGCTCCACCCAGGGGAAAGTTTTGGGCAAACCAAAGCTTTTCTACAATTATTAACCTCCCAACATATCTGGATGCCTTAAAGAAACCAATACTTTAGACCACTTAGTGACCAAATACATATTGCCCATTTTAAAACTGAATACTATCATTAAGGATTATCAATGGACTCAAGCCATAGCCTGAAGCTCACAAGTTTAACTTGATAGTTTTCAAGCTAAGGTTAGTGTAGTTTCAAATCACATTAAGCCTGAGTGGAAGTTTAAGGCTTGAACTTACACTCAAGTTCAAAAATCATCGTATACTAATCTAGAAATTGCAATAGAAAAGAAATAAAGGAGTTTTGTGATAATTTTTCAATCTTTTCTACTAGGTAATCTAGAATCCTTATGCATGAAGACAATCAATTCGGTAGTTGTGGTCGGACTCTATAGCAAGCGCAATCATAGGTAGGCCTGACTTGAATATAGATAAAGCTTGATTAAATAAATAAAAGAAAAAAGAAAAAAGCACATGTAATACATTCTATGTTGTATTTACCAGTAATATCTAAATTCAAAATTTCAATCATCATGCTTAAATATTCTTATTTATCATTTGTTGCCATTACAACCGCTCAACATTAAGTTATTTACTCATAATTTCAATCATAATAATTCAATAGTGACATCAATTAAAGTCCATCTAATGGATAGAGAATGGATGTACACTAATTTACTTTTTCACTTAGAGGATGTGGGTTAAACGACTAGTCACTTTACATTTCCACTTAGTGAACTTGAACACAATTTGCTTGAAATCTTGATAAAGCTACTCAAAATGAATTGGCAAGAGGTCTTTAACGATTGGTCATCCTACTTTGTCGCTTAGTCAACATAGGTATAAAAATTTATCATTTTAATTTGATTAAATAAGTTCTCACTTTACATATTTAATATATTTTATGGTTTTGTTGCTTTTATTGGCTTTTGATTTTTCAGATCTATTTCATTAATCATAAAAATATATATAATCAATCAAGGAAAAAAAAATTCAAACCAGGTCGAGCTTGACTCGAAGATCATATTTATTTTTAAACGAAGCCCATGCATTAAGGAAAAGAGCTCGCACAAAATCAAGCCTTGAGAAAATTCTCACACTAATTCACACCGATCATAACCCCAGCAAACTCTATGTGATACAGTTACCCATATATGATTATGATATGATAAGGATGTGGCAACACAAAAAAGTAAAATTCATAGAATAATAGAATAAAATGCAGCTTGGATGCATTGACTAAAAATAAATTATTTTATTTAGATTAAGGAAAACAATAGTATAAATACATATTATTTAGTAATTTATGTAAAATAGAATCACATTAATGCTATTATGTAAGGAAGATTATCGATTAGATTATGGATTATATGCATACAAAATTTGTTAACAGAAAAATAAAAATATTGTAATACAAAACGAAAGAGTGAAATTGATGACTTTAATCTAGAACATATGACATAATCCACCTCATTATGATTTTTAGTTTTGTGTCTTTAAACCACATATTTTGTGTTTTACTAGCATTGACACATCCATTATATGCATGTCAAATGAGTCAAACACACATATTAAAATTTCTTTTTCTATAGATCTTTTTGAAGTATCAGGACAGATCATATTGTAACCAAATATCCGACACAAGTATGAATTCTTATCAGAAGTATCTGAACTCAACCTACTCAATTTGGTTAATAGCCCAAGTAGCAGTGGCTTGTGGCCAATTTTTAACGAGAGTTTCTTTCATGTCATTTCAGATCATTTTTTAGAAGACGGGTTTACAAGTCTCTTTACATAAAATGATAAAAAAAGGATATCTGACACTTTACACCTTTCAATTACATCTAGTTTGCACTTTGCATTTTCCAATTAAAATTTCAGTGTTTTTGCATATTCCAAACAACATGTGTGTGGTAGAATGCACTCTCAAGTGTTTTCTAGCATAAATTTTGTAGGGAAAGCACACTAAATTTAGAGGAGCAAATCCAAAAGTTCTGTTAAGTACATTAAGCATGCCATCCGAAAAGTGCAAATTAGAATCAAAATCATCAATTGAAGCAGTAAAAAGACGGTTTGGATTCACAATTATCCTAATCAGAGAAAATGAATAATATATTATTTTATGTAAAATCATGAACTCAGACCAATGTTTGATTCAGTATTGCTTTGATGTGGGAATTTGGCTTAGCTCCATTCATGGTCCTAATCATCACTAGGACAGTATTGTTCCGCTGTGTCTTGAGAGATATTGAGTTCTTCTCAGTAAGTATCGGATTTCTTGGTGATGTCATAAAACTGAAACAATGCAGTCCTATATTTTGGAAAATGCTTGTGATTCTCTATCTTCAGGACAAGTCTGTTGTAAGATCTCTGACAGACAGCCCTTAAGAAATAATGGCAGCATCATACCTGCAAATGAGTATTGCCAATCAAGCACTCATATCTGTAACGGTCTTGCAGTTTTTCCTATGCTGAATACCCAGGTATGTTCTTCATGAATATGTCTTTTGATACCTCACTGGTAAGGACTTGAATTACTTCCCCTCACACTGCGTTTTCTAAGCCATCAGTTTGCCACTCTAATAACTGTCCATGCCAACTGAAGATTTCCGAAGATTAAATGATGTTGTTGTGGTTGGGCTGGTGTCATCTGGCATTACATGTATCTGTTGACATCCTCAAATTCTGCATTTGCTATGTTTTTCAGCAGAAAGCTTGAGGTAAATTTTTGGAGAACAAGGTATGCTGTCTTCATTACGATGGGTTAGTAGAATTGTGTGGTCCGGATCCTTAATCTTTTACAAATACCTTGTTCTTCTGATAGACGGCCCTTACTGCCACGTCTATGGGAAATAAGAGAGAGAAGCAGAATCAGGACACCACCAACATTTATGCTAAAAAGAGCATTTGAAGGGAGCTGTTCAAGATTCCAGGGCAAGCAAAACAAATCGCAGAGGTTGCAAGGCATTCAATGACTTCTTAACTTTGTAGAGCTCCAAGCAAAACTGGTGCCCATGCTGTAGAAGCCATTGATATGAAATTGAACAGATTTCGCACTAATTCTCACTCACGGGTCACGCATGCAACGTTCCAGAGGGAACTGAAGTATCATGCCCTATAAATCCATTGAAATGGATTTTCCAACAGAAATTTATGCTGGAAAACATTGTACAATCTGTGGCATATATGCTGTTTGGAGGATACAAAATGGCAAAATTTCAATTAAGGTTGCAAAGTGCAAATCGGATGTAATTTGAAGGTGCAAAATGTCCACTACCCCGTAAAAGAATTTCTTTCTTTTCATAGTATTAAAAGAATAACACTGTCTACTGTAGTAAGCCAAATAGGACACCACCAGACCTACGATGAAGAAAGTCTACACAAATAGATTACTAAAAGCAATTCACATAAATGAGAAACAGCTGACCCATGTGTTAGTATAGAGCAATTTGTATGACAAGTCCTTGCAACTGAAAACTACAGTGAAAAAGAACAGGAGGTAAAAGCCCACTTCTCTGTCTTTCTTTCTGAAGGTTCTCCCCCCTCTTATTCTCTCTTGACTTGTCCAGAATGGCAATGCTACTCCACAGATTGCCAGGTTCTAGCTACCAAAAAGTAGCAAATGCAATTTTCAATCTAGTTTAGACAGGCTAAAAGAGTAGGAATGCTCAAACTTTAAAGTGGGTTGCTGGAAATCATTCAATTTCCAGGTCATGGCATCCAGTAAACTATGATACCTAGGGCAATCTACGGTATCTTGCCAAGGAATTGTTGCTCTACTTCACACATATGTCCAACTACAGAACGACTTACTACAAGCTTGTCCTTCAATTATCAATGGTGACATCCACTTAAATGTTGTCCATGAAATGAAGTCTAGAACAAAATGACAAACTACACAACCAGGCATGGCAAATTCATTTCCTGTTCTGACACCCACCAAAAGTAACGATCAAAATACCGTGTATACTTCTAGTTCAGTCTCCCTAGTAGCTATTATGATCAAAGAAAATTTAAATTTGATATTCACTATTTAATCATCAGAGAAACTAAGGCTTACTTTAATTTCTCAACAGCATGCCTCTTCCGAATGAGAATCTAAACTAAAAGAAAAATAACTAGATCATCATGTATACTTTCCTTAGCGAGGTTTGCAAGCATCAATTGCTAAATTTATATCATAGAACAAAAAATTTCAGCGTGGAACTGGAGAATGATTTCTGACATTACCATTCGTTTTATTATGATTGTCTTCACAAGGACAATTAGCCAAGGAGTGGTATGTTTTAAAAGGCCTTTCCAAATTAAAAGTATCAGTCAACTTGATATGAAAATTGACCTCATTATCAGTACCCCACGAGAAAGCACCAGACTAACACAACTTCCTACTTAAGTAAGATCAAGTTCAAACAATAGCAGTTTGTCTCTTTCTTTCAGGACTTGAAACTGCACTTGTTTTAACACAGATATGGTAAACAGGCGATACAAAGTAATGACAGTGTGTCTGATCCATGCTCTAGAGCAGGCCCATTAAAGATAAGGGTGACAATAGCTTCAGTTTCCTTGGAGTCTAAGTTTATTACTATGATTTTGAGTCAAGCTGTTATTATTCTTAACATCCTAATATATTAAATTGTCATGACATGCTTTAAAAGTTTGATTCCATGGGCTAAAGGATGAATCATGAATGCAAACAGTTAAGAAATTCCTAAACAATTCGAAGCAGAACCAGAAAACATGTTTCACAGGCACGACAAACCTCACATAGGCATGTATCATATCTTACAAATGCACTTGTATCCAAACACCTAATACTTTTCTTATCCTTGATTATGGAAATTCATGCACAGACTGCAAATGCATGCATGTAAGAAAACTAAGAAATATTCAGGTTTGCCATAATCTGAGAAGTGTTGAAAACTGAAACCAATAACAACGTAAAATGATCTCTGAGTAGGAGGCGATTACCAACCACAAAAAGTCCAGTTCTGATACATGAATGTGCCAGATAATAAGGGCAATGTTTGACCATACCAAGAGAGAAATATTGTGTCTCCAATACTTGAAATTTGTGCTTATCAACTCGAGGGTTAAAGAAGAGAGAGAGAGAGAGAGAGAGACAGAGAGAGAGAGACAGAGAGAGAGAGCAAGAAATAAGAAAAATCAGCACTGGTTAATGCAGACATAGACTTCAGGTGGGGGGAGAATTGGTATCCATCAGGAAGTAATTTAGACAATGTTGAAGATGTGAAAAAATGCAGAGTGGCTGATAATGGCCTAAAAACCACCTGAACTTAGCATGTGTATGTGTATAAAAGGAAGGATGTGCCTTGTGGATGCTCAATGCATGTAACTCCATTACTTATTTTAACTTAAAGTTGATAGTATCCATGAAAAACTAAAAAATGATCCAGATTTCATCATGAAGGCTTAACAAGGAAAAAATGAGATATATCTCATAATGCCTATAAAATTGCAACCTGATAAAGATACAAGGGATAGAGGAGAAAATGAGACATAGTACACTGCATTGGTGGGTTATGATAGATGAGGCAACTTTACAAAGACTGTGCAGTTGCAATTCTCCCTTAAATATTTGAACTTGATTTAAATTTCATAAAAATAAGATCCCTAGATGCAAATAATTCTATATTAGTTTTGAACTATTTCATGAGGCATATCTTTATAGTTATTATGCCACAATGAGTAATATTGCACCTATACAGTGGGTGAACAGAAGTTGATGCCAAGATGGTTTTAGTTGAACTTACTGATAATCTTCTTTTTTTTATTTCCGTGTGTAAACATTCTTGGGAGCTTGGTTGGCACTAAACTAAAAATAGATTTAAAAACTATAAATGCCATAGAACGATATAGTTTGGACGAATAATATTCGCGTGGTCCAAACGAGAGTGATTGATCAAGGAGGCAAATTGTTCTATGAAACACGGCTACACAGTCGTTAAGAAATGAGATAGTTTCTACTTACAGACAAGTCCGGTGTTGTCAATGTCATATCTATTACAGACTTCAAAGTCATTGAGATCAACACAATCTTCCCATCTTTGACTGCATGAGCTCCACATGTTAGTAGTAGTTACACTCCCGACAAAAATTAGCTATATGCTGTGATTATTGCAAGAATAACAGCCAAAGGCGACATGCAATTTCTACATTTTTCAAAAGGACTAATGATTGTTGAGATGCAGAAAAATGGTAAGAAAATGAAAATAAAATGTTGAAAGAGTTCATGACTATTACTGCATACGAATGAGAAATATAGGTACATTAATGGCACATCAACATACAATCATTAAATTCCTTTCACCAACATGAACCAACATGCCATTGCCCCAGTGCACTTAAAATTTCAAAATCTTCAAACCAGTATCCATGTGCATGGCTCTCTCTGTGCATGCGTGCCCCTGTGTAACTAAACTACTCTTATCCAGAATAAATTTCAAAAATGATACTTGAAACCCCAACCCCCCGTCTTAAAAGTACAGAAATGAAATGGAAGCACAAAACATGTCAATAATATGGAAAAAAAATATACACGTGTAGCAAGAAAAGAAAAAGCAGACTATCTGGGGCATGAAACTAAGAGCCCAGGGACACTTTCATTCTGTAACAAACGCGGGGGAGAGAGACAGACAGACAGACAGACAGAGACAGAGACAGAGACAGAGACAGGGAATAGTGCATCACAAATTGAAATCAAAATAACAAAGAAATGAAATAGTGTTAAAGAAAGAAAAAAGAAAAGAAATAATGAGCACACACATAGAAGCAAATACATAAAAAGTAGAAGATACGGGCGTGAATAATAGCCTAAACTCACCGTAGGAAAAGCTTAGGAGCATTATGAAGAGGCACTGTGTAGCAGAAACAAGCATCTCTCTTTGGCAAAGAGTCTGAATCGTCCCGACCTTCACTCACCAAATGGCATGCTATCAAATTGAACCCATTTCTAGTTCTTCGAGATACTTTATCCAAACTGGTTTCTTCACACGGGTTTTCTGCAAATCTTTGCTTGTGAAGAGAAAATTCAAGATTTTTTACAGCTTCACACTGCATATTTTTGGCGCGTGTATGTACATATATATGTATGCATGCGTGTATATACGCTTACCGGGATCAGATGAGGGACGGCGGCGAAGGGCGCGGCGGAGAATTTGCCATCGCAATGACGAAGGGTTGAAATGTGAGTGATCGGTCTCCATGGTTGTTGGCGTTCTCTGGTTGCTGCTGCGGAGAGCGACGTCGTTCGTGGACTTGAACTATAATTGAGGTCTGCAAAGTGCAAACTAGAATTAAGATATTTAATTTTTGCACCTTAGAGTTTCTAACGTTGGCACTTTACTCCCTGAAAATAAGTTAAAAGCAATTGGCACCTCAACGTTCACGCACATTGACATTTCTTTCATTTTACTCTAACAATTATCATCAATGTTATATTCCAATTTGAAATTTTACTTTAGAAAGGTAAAGAAACAGAAAAATAATAAAATATAAAATTATATTATTTTAAGTGAGAAAAATTATTTACTTAATGTGATTTTATTAAAATTGGAAATCTAAACCTAGCAAAGATTACGTTAGTGAAAACAAGAACATATAAGGACTAGGAGCTATACAAAATAATTTCAACTCCAATGTCAAAATCTAATATAATTTCATATATATATTTTTTATTTCAATATATACATATCAAGAGTTCATTAACTTGAATTATTAACCTCGCACTTTATATGTAAAATTAATATCATTCAGTCCAATGCCATAGGTATTTAATCTAAATATATGTAAAGTAAAATGATATTGAATCATATTTTAAGTATCTTTTTTATGTGATAGTAACGTGGATAAGTTAATTTTGTTCTTTTTGATATATGAATACATATAAATATCTAATATTCTATCAGCATTTGTTTAATATTAATGTAAAAAAATTGTAATTCATCTTTTATAACTCCATATCTAATTTTGATAAATACTCAATAAATATCGATGTATATGTAGCTTTAATATTAATTTTTGAACTCCCTGTTTTAATATATAATTTCTGACTCTTTATTATATTGTCTAATAGGTCTTCAAATATACATTCTCAAATTTGGTATTTTATAATTATAGACAAACATATGCAAATATAAATACACACGAGACATAATATATATATATATGTGTGTGTGTGTGTGTGTGTGTGTGTACAACCATGCATGTATATATGTGTCTTTGTCGATGCAATTCAATCCACATTGTTTTACATTTTATATAGTGTATATATAAATGCTTTTTATATGAAAAAATAAATCCTAAAGGTAAAAAACTAAAAAATAAATTATAGGCCCCAATCAAAGGAATACTAATTAAGTAAAAGATAGAGCCCAATAAATTAAACCCATCAAGATGGGCACCCAAACTAAGTAAAAAAGCCCACCAAGTTTTCAATCACTATAAATATCAACTCTCAAAATCAAAATAGAGACAAAATAATATTAAAAATTCCAAGCTACAACTCTATGCAAATGAATTCTGAAGCAAAAACTCAAATTAGCTTACTTCTAAAAAGGACTATAACTCCACTTTCAAGCAGTATCATTTTGGAATTGTCTATGGGAACTTCCATTTAGAGCAAGGAACATTGAAGATGCAGATGAGATCCAAAGCTTGGATTCAGCACTTATGTCACCTAAAGAGGTGAGAACACAGAAGAATAACAATCTAAAGTGCAGTCACATTCGATGCCAGAGCCAGCATTTGAAGCACATCTCTCACTAAATGATACGCCAACACAACTGAATCCACCTCTTGATAACCTATAAAGCATCAATGATACTATTGGAGAATATCTCTACCTAAACTGTGGGCAAAGCAGTCACCCAAATGATGTAGAGCACCACTCTCAAATGGAACCTCAATCCTCTTACCAGAGCTAGGAATTCTCTTCATCCCCTAAGAGGATAGAATAAAAGATGAGATAGAAGTGAGACACTGCCGTTCCTCTGCCTCAACAGGCAAAAGTGTAGTCCTCCCTCCAAGTTTACTCTTCATAATGATTACCATTACAACAAGAGTTCATACTCACTTAATGGTATCTCAATGCTAAGGAGTAGTAGGAAAAAAGTTGTTCTCTCTAACTATCATTCTCCTAAGATGTAGCAGTTTTACCCAACAATCTTACTGGGTTACTCCCTTGGGTATGAGGAGTATCAAGCTATCGGAGTTTAAAAGTACAATGAACGCCCAAGAACACCAAGATAATTTTCTTGCAATGATGAAGCTCTATGATCTCAGTAAAGATGCCTCCTGCAAAGTGTCTCATACCACCTCACAAGCATGCTCTGACATAATTTAACTAGATATTAGCTAATCTATCATGGGCTAGGAGAAATTGGTGTAATTCTTTCTCCATAAATGCAAGTACCCTAAGACGGCAACTTATGTATTCACTATTAAACAAAAGGATAGAAAATCTCATGGGATTATCTCAACCACCTTGTCCAAGCAATAGATGAGATCTTTTACATCAAGTAGGAGCTCTTGCCTAGCATTATTCAGCAAAACCTGAGGCATCAGAAGTTCTAGAGTCCATAGCTGGAAAGCCACCAACCACTCTTAAATAACTCCTAATTTAAGTTCAGAAGTACATCCCAATGAAGGAGGTGTTGTCCTTCAAGATGCCAATAAGTGCAAAGCATGAGACTAAGTATGCAACAACAACAACAACAACAAGAGGTTGGTAGACCACAAATATAGCTCTCTCAGAGCATTCTCCATATACACCTCACTTAGATATCCCAAACCAACATTTCAGTCGTTGTAGAATAGTGAGGTCTAATCTAACAACCCCAGAGATGATAGATAATCTAAAGAGGCAAAAGTTGAACAAGTGGTGCCACTTCCACCACAACCACTTGCATACTACTAAGAGTGCTAAAACTTGAAGGACGAAATCAAGAGATTAATCCAAAGAGGATACTTAAACAAGTATGTAGCTCAAAAGAGGAATAGTCCTAAGAGAAGGTCTGGAACTAAAGGCTTGAGGATCACCAACACTCACCTAATGAACTATCAGCATTACAGGAATGACAGCGTTAGTGAGACCCCAAGAGCTTACCTACTACCAGCGTGATTTCATTGATCTTTGGAAAACCTTCAAAAGGCAGTTCATCAAATGCAAAAAAAGCATTGGCACAAGCAATAAGATAAGCCCAAACTCACTTTGTAGACCTAATATTAGGAATATATGAAGTGCGTCCTCCACTGCTTAGCACCACCTTTGAAGAAGTCATAGAGACTAGGTAGGGTGAACATAATGATACCATAGTGGTCTCTATCTTCCTTGCCAACTTATGGGTGAAAAATCCTAATAGACAACAGAAGCTTGACAAATATAATTCTATGGCACCTTTCTTTAACTTAACATAGATAGTGCCTAATTGCAAAAAATCAACACTCCTTTAGTGGGATTTACTGGCGAGGCGATGGAAACCTTAAGAGAAGTTTCTCTCACCCTCTCTTAAGCACTCATCCCTGGTGAGTCACGAAGGTGGTGAAGTTCCCAGTTGTTAAGCAGGGGTGGAAAATGAGTCGAGCTAGCTTATGAGCCTTGTGAGTCAACTTGATTATAGCTTGACTTGAGCTCCAAGTTTAACATGAGCTAAGTTCGAGCTCTATTTTAGTTAATAATAATTTACTTTTTCTAATTTTAAATATTTATTATGTACTATTAAATAATTATAATATGTTGTAATATAAATAATTGTATAATTATTATAATATATATTATATTAATAATTATAATTTAAATTATTTTATTAATTTAACATTTTATTAATTATTATTAAATAAATATATTTATTTATAATTTAATATTTTATTTGATTTAGAATTTTTTGATGAGTCAAGCTCGACTAGTATCAAGTTCAGGAGATTGAGCTTGAGCTCAAGCTCGAGCCCTTAAAAGTAGGCTCATCAAGCTTGAGCCTGTAATTTTTGCCAAGCTTGACTCAAGTTCAACTCATTTATACCCCTATTGTTAGGACCATGTCAGCTTTAATGTTGCTCAAAAATATAGTGAAGTTTTTGAAAAACAACAAAGGGTCGATTTATCTTCTCAAAACTACGTGCAAAGAGATCTAATCTTCTCTAGAGTACTTCCACTCTAAGAAATTTTGCAAATGATTTCTTATATCCCATTTATCTTTGGGACTTGGTATTTATAGTTTTTAGTCTTGATGAGTTTAGGTCCATTAAGATTTTTCTGCCCTCTTTATAGACTTGGCTTATCCTTTGGGCTCTCTGACCTATTTACTCAATTAATAAAATTTATGGTTGATTCATTACTTTTTGTCAAACTACCAAAATGTCTTGAGGTTCAATTTAGACACATCATTAAGCCTTCTATTTTTTTGTGGGAAATTATTAATTTTACATCAAAAATATAATACAAGTTTAATTTATTAAATTTTTCTTACTTTAATTTGAGTAATTATCCTTGGCTTAAGAGTTTGAGAATTCTCCAACTTTTATCTAAGCAGAGGTTAAGTAGTTTTCAAACTTTTCATGATTCCTAGAAAACACTTCCTAAAGGTGGACTCTTAGGAGATGCTCCATAAAGGTGGATTTCTAGGAGGAGGCCTCCTAAGAGTTGCACTCCTCAATGGTGGACTCCTAAAAGATGTTCCATAAAAGTGGACTTGTTAGCACCTAAAGAGTTAGCCCAAAAAAACAAACAAAAAAAAAAAATCTTCTTGGCTAAGGAAAGGAGAAGGGAAAACAATTCCATTAGGTGTGTGCAAAGATTTAGTGGCATGTCATAAGAGATTTGGCGGAGTTCAATGTAGCCATCACCTAAGGATTTAGGTGAATTTCATGTATCGAATGTTTAGGAACTCAAGAAAGTCTTGCCCTCTAGTTATCCAATAACTTAGAAAATTTTCCACTGTTGTTATGGCATTAATATCAACATGTTGCACTAGAGAGGGACATGATAGTGTGGATTTTAGGGTGAACTCCCTTAAAGGGATGTCCTCATGTTTGCAAAAGCACGCAAACGCCTTATAAAAGTATTCTTGGTACAAGGCCAAGCAATCAAAGGAGAGTTCCCCACAGACAAGGCTAAGTAATGCGAGTGTGGCAATATTTTCTATTGATTTGAACTCGAACGTCTTTAAGTATTTATCAAAAATTAATCTTAAAATCAATAATAAATTATTAGGATTGCACATGTATTCTCTGTTAAAAACCCTTTTACCCTTGAGTCAATATTTTTGAAATAAGACAATATGCAAAAATACCATTAAAAATAGGAAAAATTACGTACATCATGACATCTAGTGGTGAAGATAATTTAGAGTAGTAGGGTTACCCAACTAGGCTCTATGTTTACGACTCAATCCATCTCAAACTGAATATATCAAAATGACAGGTGGGATCTTTGCAGATAGCCCATTCTGGGTCAAGGCATTGATTTCAGCCCATATCAGATCAATCACTGCGATGTTATGACAACACAGTAGACAATATAGTGTAAATATCACTTCATTAACGCTTTGCACTATTTTTATTCTCAATGGAATAAAACGAAAAATAGAAACAATTATTTTTTGTACTATTTTTATTACGAGAATATTTTTACTTTATCTACAACTAACTTCTAGAAAACACAGCTACACAAACACATGAATCAATTATTAACATTGAATTCGGAATTACACTTCTAAATATCATCTACAATATAGAGTACACAAGTGTATCACATTTGAAGAAAACAAGTTTATTATAGCAGTCAAAACATGGGGCATCCTTTAACTACAATTCCTTTAGCAGTTGGGCAAGAAGCCAATGGGCATCCATCCGTATCACTTCCCCACCAGTCAAGGCTAATATGCTCCATACCTAAGCACAAATACAGCAATACTCCCATGAAAGCTAATCCAGCATCAAGAGCCCCTGATAACACATAATTGTGTCTACTCCACCAGTCGCGATAATATCTGTATGCAACATAGCCAGACAAGAAACCAAGGATAATCCAGCTGTTGTAATTGACAGCAGTAGCTGGCGGCATATTAATTATTGACACAAGCAGCACAGGAACTGTAATTAGTTTAATCCATTGCTGGTTTGGGAACACCTTGTGTGCAAGCCAAACTAGAACGGGAGCTATGGCCCCACCTAGAAAAGACCAATTAATAGCAGAGTAATAACCAAGATCTCCAAATATTCTTTCTGGCCCAACCAAACCCCAAATGACTGAGGCGTCATAGAATACATGGTCGCCAGGGCATGTCCATGGGCTGCCAGGAGGAAGCATTGTCCTGTCACAAATGTTTGGTACAGTGTCCATGAGCCACCAAGCTGTTCCTAGATGCACCAGGGATGATATCAGAGTGCCAACTAACTGCTCAACATTAAAAAAAATGATCAAATTGTAGTGAACACTAACCCTCTACCTCTATTCGGGATAGGAAAGCAAAACTAACCTGAGCCATGAACATTGCTCTAGGCGGTATTTTCATGTAATGTCCAAGTTTGAGGTCTTGGAGAAATATTAGCGCTTGTTTCATACTGATATAGCCATACACTTTAAAGCAAATGTTAGCCACTGGATATCCGGGATACAGGTAACCGATTACGTACTCTGTGATCACGTTCAGTCCTGGCGTCTGATCATAAATGACTTGCATTTAACAGTAACAGATATAGCTGACTTGTATACTTCTTTGAGTAACTATAAAACTTAAATCTAAAACATATGACTTCTATACTCACTGAGTAAATGAAAAACTAAAGCTAAAACATGTAGGCACATTTGACATCATAAATCCAACTAAATTCTATTATAAATCATTGATTAAGAACTTTGTCTAGGTATGGAAATTTTATTTCAGGAGATAAATAAACAGCAGCAAATCAGTGTAACAATCGCCCAAATCCACAAACAAAAGGATGCACTACTGCTATATAATCAGCTAAAAGCATGATCTCAGTGCACATGGACAGATTTCAAACAGCTTCATAATTAGTTAAAAGCATAGAATCTCACTTGGTTTGTTGTTGCAGTGACAACTCCAACAGGAAGAGTGAAAAAGAAAGCAAGGCCACATGCTAGTAAGACACCCCACCATGGCAATTGAAGTTGATCATTGTAATATCGACAGATTAGCAGGGTGCCAGCAATGTTTATTACAAGAATGCATGTGAACCACCATTCTGGAACTTGCTTGTAATTTTTCATAAGCTTGGTGTGTACATCAATCTTCTTCTCCTTGAAGGCTGACTTGCTCAGCAACCACAGATCTCTAAGTTCACAAAGTTGTCATTTTGGGAGCCCAATAGAATATCTATGCAATATAATCTCAGAGGCTGCATTTCATTACACCCACTGACCAAAGAGACATATTTAACGGAGTAGCAAGAGATGTATACAGCAAAATCTGCTAAAAAGGTAGAACAGAGATTCTATTTCACTTTCCTTTCTTTATTGGGTGGGCATGGGGGTGGAGCAGGCGACTTCTACTACTATACAAAGTAAATGAGAGAATACAAACTGAGGCCCATTTTAATTGATACGTGGGACATTTCGCGCTTCTACTAGCAAGTCTGATTCTTTGTTTTTCTCTTGATTCTTTTCTGACAAAGTTAAGCGCTATTATAGTTTCATTTTTACTGAGACACAAAAGCCACACTATGTGGTTTCAATTTTATGTTTTACTGTAACAATGGGTCAATAGAACTAGTGCAGGCTAATGACCAGCTAGAATATGACATCAAGATTGCTAAGTGATGTCAAGGAAATAAGATAAAAACAAAATTCAGTCCGCTCAAAAGTTAAACATAAAAGAGCATCCTTGAGCTTTTTCGCCAAATACAGTACAATTTGTGCTTGACAATACGCCAAAATGCCCATCTGTCTTGACAATAAGGTCATGGTATAATATGATGATATAACACTATTGGAAACATGAATTGATATATAAGTCATTATTTTGACGTTACCTGCCATGAAAGAGGAGGACATGAACAACGGTGGCAGTGAGACAGGCAAAACTAAAAGCATAGGTCATAGCAAAGAAGGTGCTGAGATAGAGACGGCCTTCACGCTCATATGCCTGTAAGTCAATGTGGAAGTTTGAATCTATAATGGCAGAGATGTTATATTTTTGCCCTGCTGATGTAAAGAGGTCATCCGAGAATATGGGAAAGGTCTTTGCTCTGTAGATATTGAGCCAGTACATAATAGGCGTAATAACATACATGCAAAGAAAATATCCAACAGCGATGTTAGCAGTAGCAAACCATGGGCTAGCTAATGGACTACCCAGGTATGAGGATATACTAGACCAATCAAGCCCAATAGCACCAATTCCCAGACCATGGAGTCCTGAACCAAGCTGTTGGACTAGGACAGAAGAAGAAAATATCCAACAAAGCCAGGAAATTGAGGTAAGCTTTGGGAAAAGGTATCCTGGAAATACATAGTAAGCAAAGCTGCCAAGAAAGGCAATGAGGAAGAACTGATTTCGTGTCAATCGACCCTTGGCTCTTACTTCTTTCTCATGGAGTGCCCTGCAATTTCGATCTCTGACGGTTACAAACTTGACACATTATTATGCAAGAATAATCCCACTAATGCAAGATATACTTAAATTAAATTATAATGTGTCTTAATATGTACAGTTTTCCACGAGTCTAAAATAATCAACAATTAAAGATTACATTTTAGAGGATTACAAAGTAAAAATGCAGATGAATCTGCTTCAATAAATCAAGAACAGGTAACAATTTAAGAATATTGTGGTAAATCATTATCAGTACTTATAAGACAGAATATAATTCCAGTAGCTGCTAAATGTCTTACTTCTGCTAAAATGTTTTTATGTGGATAAACGCAAATGAAATTTCAGTTGTTACCAGGAACACAAGTTATAGTGTTTCTAATAAACATATAGCAGTATAACCAACCATTCAACTGATATGGGAAACCCTAGCTTTACCATGAAGATTAATTAAGATCCTTGCGGCACTTATTTAGCTCATGTTCTATAGTTAGGATGGCTAGGATTATTTAGTTCACAGTTCTGCGGTCCATAAAAGCAGTTTTGTGCTGTTGGCTTCTTTGTAATATTTATGGTCACTTTGAGGTTTCCAAAGACAACAGGCAGGGACATATCTCGAAGATATTCTTCCATAATTGATGAAACTTAATTGAATTCTACTCTGCAACTCATAATTGAGTAGAGCCACAAATTTGAATTGATAGGAGGCATGCTTGCCTTAAACCAGTTCTGGAAGTATAAAACTTGTGCAGCTTATGGGAACCAAGTGCTTTAAAGGATATACATGCTGGAGTAAAAATGTATGTAAATTGCCATGAACAGTGGAAGCAAATTTTCAAATATACGTAATGATCTTTTCATTAATGACAAGAGCAATTGAACCATCATCTCAAGAGTAGATGCGCCTCAAACTATTGGATGCTTCCATATTTTAGTGTTCATGGACAAAAACAACTTTTTATTGCATCTGCCACAATGAATAAAGTATATAATGAAGAAAGGCAAAGTATCATATCATTATCCAATATATGCGGCAATTAATTTAGAATCCTTCTTAGAGAATCAGTCAATGAAAGGAACGGTGTTAGCGCTTCAAAATCTTATTGCACCATAAGAGAAGCAAAACTTTTTAAAGCCAATACAGCTGAAGTCATAAGATAATGATGACTCCTACTTCAAGTAAAATGCTAAAGACATCTCATCCAAGTCATTTGAGAATAAGTTGTCTCACCTTAAGAGTGTGAGACAATTAATTTGAACAAATGCTGGTGAACTTCTAACGTGAGCATGAGACCCATAATGATAGTAATTACAGTCAACAACTCAAGGGCATGGATGACATTACTTGAGTTGGCTACAAATGAACAGGTTTCAACAAGTTGGCTCTGTTGAGCACGATTGTTTTAGCTCCCTATGCTAGCTTTCTAGTGGCTAAAATCCATAATTTTGCCACTTGGAATCTTAAGCTCTGTAATTGAATTGGTACTAATGATTTATCAGTTTTTAACTGACGTTTCATAAAATCATCCTTTTCCAAAATTTTTCGCCAAAAATTTCCAAGTAGCTATTAAGTAATCCTAAATTCTACTAGTATTTCTCATTGGATGATGAGTAAGTAATCATAAACTCAATGGAATTCACATCATAGGCAGCCATGTACGCATGTAACAAGTAAGAGTGGAGAGCAGCGCGCACCTGAAGAGAGACACCTGAACGAGATTTTGCGGCCACCACATGGCAGCGGGCTGCACCAAGTACCTCCGGAAAAGCCCGGCCCATCCGAAGCCCAAAATCTGCGTCGTCAAAACAACCCCCAAACTCACCCAAAAAGTCAATCTCTGCCTGTAAAATATCTTCACCGCGCTAACTATATGGATCGAGTACGGATTCGCCGCCCCAGCGTTGGCAAAAATTGTGATCAGCACGTGCTCCTTCATGTTGAATCTGCCGGGGTTGAGGCTGAATTCCCACTTTTGCCCCTCGAAGAACACCCGTCGCGTGAGCGCCGCTGCCATGAGATGGCCCAGGGGCAGCACGGCGATCTGGGCCGAGAGAGCGGTGATCGAGAGCGGCTCCCGGCGGTACCAGAAGAATTGGTTGAGGAAGGAGAGTAGAACGCAGGCGGCGGACCCCAGGACCCACATCCGGAAGGTGACGACGGGCAGGGTGGGGTCGTCGGTCGGCAGCACAGTCAGGGCTACTTGCTCGACCGGAGAGTTTTCTTGTTGTCCCGAACAGGAGGCATCTGCTGGCAGCGGTTGGTATTGGATCTTCTGAACTGCACATTTTTAGACCTCTTGTTTGAGCATTTGAGAGTATATGAGCTGATACAAGTGATAAAAATTTGTTTCGGCTTAATTTAAGTGGGAAGCTTACTTACTCAGTGGAGCCGAAATTTCTTCTTCACTTTCCATCATCTCTCTCTCCCTCCCCTCAATCGCCGATAATCAGAATCTGAATGAGTGAATGGGAAAAGAGATTCGTCAGGGTCCTAGAAGTCAACCCGATCATGTCACGTAACCAGAACGGAATCATAACTACCATCGGGCGGCCAATACATGTTTATGTAATGTGTTCGCGGAGGGAGACACAATGTATTTGGATGGATTGTAGGCAAGATCCATCGAGCGGGTTTGTCATATTATCTGGGTGAAAAAGAATTTCTGGAAAATGATGCTCAGAGAATCTTTTAAAGAAAATTTATTTAAAAGTATCAAAATTAATTTTTTTTAATCAGTTTCTATTTAATTTTTGTTAGATTAAATTTCTTAATATTATAAGAATTTTTGAGTTTATTCTTTACTCACCTAATTTGATAAAAATGCCATTAAGTGTAATATTTTTACTCATTTTTTTTACTTCTTTATTATCATAAACAAAAGATAAGAGTAAATCTTACTAATATCAGTATTATTTTCAAAAATAGAAAGCAAAAAAAATGCAAGCAGCTCCATGGCGGAAACGAGAAACAACCATCAACTCAGCTTCTTTATTGTCTTCTTCTCTTTTCATTTTCATCATTTTCTGGTTTAATCTTTATTTTTGGGTTTCTTCTTCTTCTCAGTTACTTCTGAGTTTCTTGTATTTTTTCGGCAATGTCAACCAGTAGTGAAGCTAGAGTGTTCAATCAATTGTTAGGAAGTTGCCGCTACAAAAACCAACTCCATATAATGTCCATTAAGGATACTACGACTTTAATGGACATATATATTAATCTCGCAAGAAAATGGAGTGAAATCAACGTTGAGCTCTTCAGTTTGCGATACGTAGCTCCATATTAAAGATTATACGTGACATTGACTGATGACGAAGATATTCTGAATATGGTCTTACTGCATTTGACATTAAAGATGAATATTGTTGACATTCTGGTAAACTGAAAGAACGAATCAAGCAGCAGTATCAAGAAGAGCTGTAATGTTTTAAGGTAATACTTCTACAGAATCTAAATTGTACTGCAGCTTGTAAAATTTTGTACATTAAGGGTTCTGAAATTATACACCGTTTATTTGAAAATCTTTCTCTACTTTAGATAATTCTATATTATACTTCATTGCAAATAAAATTGTACTTCATTTGACAAAAATTGTACACCATCATTAAGTTTTATACTTCAAGTATTCAATTAAACTGTTATCAAAAATTGTACCGCCGTTTCTGAGGTTTTATACTTCAAAAATTTGGAAATTATACTTCACTTTATCTAAAATTGTACTTCATTTTCTTCTGAAATTATACTTCTTCATTTTATACTTCATTTTACCTAAACATGTACTCTATTCATTGATTTTTTATACTTCAAGTATTCTATTTAATGATTATTCCAAATTGTACTACAGTTACTAGAGTTTTATATTTAAACTACTCCACTTTAGACAAATTTGTAGTCTAGTTATCTAAAATTATATTTCATTTCATATAAAATTATACTCTATAATTTAAGTTTTATACTTGAAGTGTTCTACTAATGGATTATCAAAAATTGTATTGCTGTTGCCAGGGTTTTGTACTTCAAATATTTGAAAATTATACTTCACATTATTAAAATTGTACTTCTTTTTTCTGAAATTATACTTCATTTTATAATTCATTTTACCTAAACATGTATTCTATTCATTGATTTTTTACACTTCAAGTGTTCTATTTATTGATAATAAAAAATTATACTTCTTTTGCAGAGATTTTATACTTCGCATATTCTGAAATTATACCTTCTTATATGTAAAATTGTATTGCCATTTCTGAAATTATACTTACTTTATTTTAAAAAGCATGTAATTGTTCATTAAAGTGTTATATTTTAAGTGTTCCAAAATTGTATTTCATTATATCTAAACATGTAATTTAATTATCTAAATTTATTATAATATTTTACTTTATCTAAAATTGTGCTTTTTTTCTAAAATTATACTTCATTTTACCTAAACTCATACTATATTCATTGAAATTCTATACTTTAAGTGTTCTATTTATTGATTATCCAAACTTTATTTAAAATTTTAATTTTTTTCTGAAATTATACTTCATTTTGTATTTTATTTTACCTAAAATTGTACTCTATTCATTGAAGTTCTGTGCTTCATATGTTCTATTTATTGATTATTCAAAACTGTAATACAGTTGTCATGGTTTTATACTTTTAAACTATTCAAAATTGTACTCCATCTTATACAAACTTATACTCCAATTATCTAAAATTGTACTTCATTTTACATAAAATTGTACTTTATTATTTAAATTTTATACTTCAAGTATTCTACTAATGGATTATCAAAAATTATATTGCGATTGCTAGAGTTTTATACTTTAATTTATTAAAATTATACTTATTTTTTATGAAATTATACTTTATTTGTCAATCTCAAGAGATGCAGTCAAGGAGGAAATTGGTTCGACCAATGCATTGCACAATGAATTGGCTTTAACTAGTAACTCAATTGACGCATGGAGGAATTGCATATATGGGGAGGGTCAGACATTCAAGGATGCTCAGGAGTTCAAAATTATGCTTAAGAATTATGCGGTGTCTACTTTGTGGTCATTTAAATACAAAAAAAATGACAACAAAAAAATCATAGCCGTTGCAGTGATGAAAATTGCAAATGGAGAATCTATACATCAAGGCATGAGGCTGATAAATTATTTGGCATTCGAAAATGCAATCTAGAGCACACATATGGTAAGGCTAATCTTCAAATAAGGGGATATCCTAAAGTCGATTATGCTTGGATTGCTAACATTGTAAATGATAAATTGAGATTAGAGCCATGTTATCAGCCCTCCACCATATTAAAATATGTCCATAAAGAATATGGTGTGGAACTTAGGTACCACAAAGTATGGATGGGTAAGGAATTAGCTACGCAAGACATCCATGGTGCTGAGAAGGGATCTTATGATAAGTTGAGGTGGTACTGTGACGCTGTGAAGAGGACAAACCTTGAAAGTATTGCAAACTGTGAGATTGATCCAATTAGTCAAAAATTTCGTCGGCTATTTATATATTTCAGTGCCTACCTTATTGGTTTTCTCAGGGGATGTAGGCTATTGATATTTTTAGATGACACCCATATTAAAAATAAATACAAAGGATGCTTACTCAGTGTTGTCAGTAACGATGCTAATGGCTTATTCACGTTAGCGTATGCAGTTGTTGACTCTGAAAATGATATTAATTGGGAGTGGTTCTGCTTCAAGCTAAGAAGTGTCTTAAATTCTCAATATTTGCCTGACTTATCAAGGTTCACTTTCTTCTCCAATCGACATCCAGGTCTTTTCAAGGCCATCCCCATGATATTTTTTGGTAGCCACTATGCATATTGCTTGAGACACTTAGAGGATAACTTTAAGAAACAAGTAAGTGTCCTTTATCTTTATTTGTGAAATAATTATGTGAAATAAACTCTAATTCATAACATTTAGCACATTATTGTTCTGTTATTTTAAATTCAGGTATTAAGGAAGTACCCTTTACATAACAAGAAACATTAGTGCTTTGTTTTTATGAAAGCTGCATATGCACATACAATGCAGGAGTATACACGACATATAGACAACATCTTGGAGTTGTTGCCACTTGCCAGAGACTTTATTATGCAGTCTGACCCACCATGTTGGGCAAATTCCTTATTTAGTGGAGATTGATGGGGGGTTATAAATAATGATCAAGCAAAATGTTGGAATAATTGGGTTAAAGAAGTCCGATTTATACCAATTGTAGCCATGGTTGATCACATACACACGCAAATAATGGTTATGATGCATGAGTTGGCAATCAATCATATGCGTTCTCATAACTAAAAAGTTTTCATGTCTAGTGGCTGGAGCTTTAAGGTGATTGAGCAAGATAAATCGTATGTTGTAGATTTATATAGCAGGGTTTGTTCGTGCAGAGCATGGTACATTGATAAAATACCATGTAAAGATACTTGTGCTTGTATCGAGTCAAGGTCACTTTCACCGTATGAATTCACCAATCAATACTACCGAGTTGAGATGTATCAACAAGCATACCAAGCAGTGATAAACCCTATTCCTATGTTTGATATGAATCTATTCCAGCCAGATGATGATGGACTTATTAATGCACCTAATTGCTGATCTCAGCCTAAGCGTAGAAGCACATAGAGAATTCCATCACAAATTGAAAAATGTGTAATTAAGTGTAAAAGGTGTGGTAGAACATGGCATAATCGTCGAACATGCAAAGAATCAGTAAATTAACTAAATTTTGTACTTTAACAAATTTCATTTTATACTTCCTTAGTTCCAAATTTGTACTTCATTTCCTTCAAATTGTACTCAAATTCACTAGGCATTTTCAATTGAACTGAATTTTACTTAAGTGAAGCACATTTTACACTTCATTATTTCAGAATTTGTACTTTACTTCCTTCAAATTGTACTCAAATTCCCTGCCTCGTTTCAATTGAATCAAAGTGAACTTTAAAGAAACACATTCTGTACTTATTTTTTCTTGATTTGTATTTCATTTCCATTGAATGGTACGCAAATTTTCTGTCACGATTCAATTGAATCAAAGTCAACTTCAAAGAAATAAATTTTATACTTTGTTATTTTAGGGTTTGTACTTCAT
This sequence comes from Jacaranda copaia, assembly GCA_014898725.1. NCBI lineage: Eukaryota > Viridiplantae > Streptophyta > Magnoliopsida > Lamiales > Bignoniaceae > Jacaranda > Jacaranda copaia. The sequence goes on along the minus strand of JACGDI010005624.1, from coordinate 1,285,096 downwards.
TTCATTCCAATGGAACTCAAATTTCCTGCCTCGATTTAATTGAATAGAAGTGAACATCAA
>JACGDI010005624.1:1251834-1271485 GCA_014898725.1 Jacaranda copaia | reverse complement strand
AACAATGAATTATTACAATTATTACCATTTCTGTTGTAATTTATTTCAATTTTTCCCTTGCCTCCTCCACATTATGTGGGAGTTTGCTATCCTTCCATCAGTAAAAGTGTGAAAACTCAGACAAACTCATTAGTGAAGCTAGTGAAGGGATGCGTTCATAGATCCATGCCTGACATTCATAAATCAAAAAATTATACTCACTTGAATATAAATATAATCAATGTTGTTAGAAAAATGAAGGAAACATTTATCATCAAACCAACTGTGCACCCATCAATGTATTTCTTAGTTTTTTCTCCATCTACTCCTATATGGTTCTTCATATCTTGACAAGAAATACGCAGCTATGCCCCATGCATACAGATCAACTCTAGACAAATTGTCCAAGTATGGTAGGAGAAATCATGGAGTCCAATAATTTGATGTTGAAAATATAAAATAATTAAAAATAAAAAGTATGTACAACCTATAAAAATTATTCAAATCTTCCTCACTATCCTTATATACATACTCCTAAAACGTTTTAGTTATTTCAGATCTTGTAATATTCTGTAGCTTTTCATAAAAAAGGTTGTCAAAGGTTGAAGACTTCATCTTTAATGTTATATCCACAGATTGCCCCACATATAGCAACCCTAAAATCGTAGAAAATTCAGCCGCAGAAAAAAGAACTTTAACCCCCTCCAAAAATGAAATGACAACCTTTTTAGGTCAAACCTCCTCAGTATAGCTTCAAGCCGAATGAAGTTTGAACTTAATTTGAGCATATCCATGTATATATAAAAAAGGGTCTTCTTCAATGTATCAAAATGTTTCAACCCCCTCTTGGATTTTACAATATCCAATTTACTCTAAAAAAATTGGGGGGAGCAACAAGAGCAAACCTCATAATGTCTTGACTTGGCTGCAATCAGATAAAGAAAAATTAGTATATAAATAGATAATAAATTAATCCTTTTAGATAATGTGTACTGACAACTTGAATGTTTTGTACTACAGATGCTTTTAAAATGTACTTTAGAAACATATAATATATTATACTACACTTTCAGTTAGAGTATACTTTAGGATTGAATTTTTTATACTACAGAAGTTTTTAAAATGTACTTCAGAAACACATAATATATTATACTACACTTTCAGTTAGTGTATACTTTAAACTTGAATGTTTTATACTATAATTGCTTTTAAAATATACTACAGATATACATATTATATACTACACTTTCATTTAATGTATACTGCAGGCTTGAATATTTTTGTACTAATCATGTTCCTAAAATGTACTGTAGTTACACTAATTATATACTACACTTTTGCCTAATGTATACTCCAAGCTTGAATATTTATATTATTTTTGCTTCTAAAATGTACTACAGGTTATATACTAGACTTTTTCATAATGTACTGCAAGCTTGAATGTTTTATACTACATTTGCTCTAAAATGTACTGCATGTTATATACTAGACTTTTCCTTAATATGTATTGCAAGATTGAGTGTTTTATACTACATTTGCTTCTAACTTATACTGCAGTTATACAGATCATATACTATACTTTTGCCTAATGTATACTGCAAGCTTGGATGTTCTCTTCTACAAATAATACACTACCGCTTTTAGATAACTTTATCGTATAATTTCACCATAATATAATTTTAGGTAGAAAGAAGTATAAACCGTAAAAAGGTGAAGTCCAACTTTCATACCTTTCAAGTACAAATCAAAAACTTCCCATCTCACAACAAAAATCATATGTATATCAAATCAATTCAAGTGTTTAACGACTAAAAAATGAATAAAAACCCTAAACACTAAAAAATCATTAACATTTGAAACTGCAAGTTCAGAAAACATACTTGGATTTCTTTTGCTCACTTCTTTTTGCACTCGATTTCTTTTCACAGATGTTTTTCCTTCCATAGTCGTAGAAAAATGGCAGAAATTTTGGTGACTTTCTTTTTTCTGTTTTCTTTTTACTTCTTCTTCTCTCATTCTCGTGTCAATGGCGGAGGAAGAATGATTTTGCGCCCTTTTGTTTTGCGCCTCGAGAAGTCATTTTTAGGCGAAAAAAAAAGAGGAAAGCGATCTTCTTGATTACAGAAATGCATTTCTCAAATATTTTTGTTGTTTTTTTCAAATACAAGAGTATATAGGTCTTTCTAAGAGATATGGGGAGTGATTCCTAATTTTTGTGAAAAAGTGGGGAGTTTAGTGTGTAAAAATTCAAATGGAAACTATACACTAAAATGAAAGTAGGATTAGGCATTTTTTTCTAATTAACCTATCTTTTAAAAGGTTTTTCTCAATAAAAAAGAAGCAAAAATATGGAGTGATTGCTTGAGGGGGTAAAACCTATATTAGTTATTTTGTTGGGATGCATAATTTGGACTTCGGAGATTGAGAATAAATTCTGAATATGTGATTGTTTATGGAAACTAATATATAATGATGACGATTGATGATCATTGACTTGTTAGGAGGATCCGATGTGAGATTGTATTTTGATGAAAAATAGATTGCTTGTGAGATTTGAGTTGTAATTTTTGGTAAAATTATTGTATATTTTAATTTTTAAAAGATTATAAAAATCCATTTAAATAAATCATTGAAATTATTAATTTTTTAATGCTATTAAAAATTAAAAAAATAAAAATTGAAAATAGGTGTGCTATAAAATATTCAAATTAGCATTATACTTATATTTTCTCAGTGCATCTCATTTACTGTACTTATATTTTGGGTAGTACAACAATTTTAGTTATCAACAAATATAAAAATTACATAATAAATATTTTAATACATTATACAATATCAATATTATGTATGTTTAATTAAATACTAAAGCAAAAAACCTTTATAAATCAATATTTTTTTATATAATTATTAATATTCATATTCTGTAGCATGTCTGATTTAATGCATGTATTGAAGATAATAATAATTAGTAATTAATATCAATAAATTCTTTTAATTTTTAGAACTTATGGCCGAATTATTAAAATATATAAGATTATATACATTAATAAATATATTTTGACCTTTAACAAATAAAATAATACCTTTTAATTTATTTATTATATTATTATTACTTTATTATTATATATATTATTATCATTACTACTACTATTTATATATGTGAATGAGAGTGTCCATAGTACTTCCGCACGTGAGCATTGTTTTTTATTTTTGCTCTTTCCTGTATACAAAAATGCCATCGTTTTAAAGGTTGGGTGCTTGGTTAATTTGTGCTCTGTGTTCTCTTTGTTGTACTTTTTTTTAGGAGTTTTGTGTTTTTTCTTGGGTCCCATGGACAATGATTAGAAGAAAAAATAGGTTTTTTCTTTTTTAATTTTTTCCCTCACCTTTTGGCTATTGAAAGACCCATTGGGTGCTTGTTCAATTTGTACTTCGAGCTTCTTCTGTTGTACTTCATTTTAGAGTTTTGTGTAAGAAGAAAATAAATTATTTTCTTTTTTCTTTTCTCGTTTTCTAGAAATTGGAAGATCGCTTGTAAAACGATGTCATGTTTTTGTTGGGTGCTTGCTCAGTTTGTTCTCTAGGCTACTTTTGTTGTGTGTTGGTTTGGCATCTAGTATTTTTTGCCTGGTCCTACATACAATATAATGGTTAGAAGAAAATAAATTCCCCCTCCCCCTCCCCCTCAAATGTTTTCGGAATCTAGAAAGACAATTCCAACTTGCATGTTCCTATTGTATATTATATGTGTGGGTGCATGCTATGAGGGCTATTTTTATTTTTCTTTATTATTATTTTGCTTTTTTATTGAAACAACGTTGTTTTCTGATAAAGTGTTTTATTGGATTGTACCTGTTGCTGGGGTACTTGTTCATGACTTTGTCTTTCTGTAGAGTGATTAGAAGAAATATAATTGTTTTTGAAATTTTTTTATTTAAATTAAAATAGAACATTACTTAGAAAGGCAAGACTGCACCTGAAAAATCTTCTTCCCATTGAAAAGCCTACCCCACCCTATGTCGCATTCTACCGCTTTCCCATTCATCTCCACATTTACTCTTAACTTTATCATAATACGCATCCAACCTCAACTCCAGCATTGTCATTGCCACCAAACCATCACCGAGGTCAGTCTTATTTGAATAAAGACCTTGAAGAAATTCTCCTAGCAAGAGACTTAAGATGTTGGAAATGGAGGACCCAACTACCGACATGAATGGATTATTTTTTCTATTCTTCAAGTTCAAATATTAAAGCACTTGGATTTTATGCATAGTTTGAGTTGGCAAAACTACAAGATCGATATGTTGGAGATGGGGTAACTTCTGTGGTCATCATAGCTACATAGTTTTTTCCCTTTATTCTCTAATAAGAAATCCAATTTTTTATTTTTATTTTTATTTGTTACTTTTACTTGATTAGTTCTTCTCCTTCTTATTTTGACATTAGAAGTCTAGAATTAATTAATTACTTGTTTAGACATCATGGTTTTAGTGATGGACGCCAACTTCTAAAGATTTAACTTAACATAGGTATCAATTAAGAGGCACGTGTCCTCCTTGATGTTTCCTCGGCACATCCACGACGTATAATTCCAAAATGACATATCTGTGAGTTTTACTCTTCATTTCTTCTATTTATTTAATTTTTCTATTTTTTATGTTCAATTAATTTTTTCTTAGTTAATTGAATGTCTCTTGAATAAGGAGGACTTGAGTGAAGAGGAAGTAGAGGGATCACTTGATTTCTTGCTAACTGATGGCAGTGAAATTGTAATAGGAGCTTTCTTATTCTTCTCAAAGCCAAAGGCGAAACCTTTGATGAAGAAATGCATTTGTACTTTTTTCCCTTTAGGTTCTATCCTTTTTGGTTTTAAGTAAATGGTTGTTGGTTCTTGTAAATTGCAATTTAGATTTTGGGTTTAGCTGGGGATGATAAAATTTTGTAAAAAGGTTGAAGGGTTGGAAGATGTGGTGGATATAGTAGGGACTAGCGGTGATGGGGTAAATACAGTGAATATCTCGAAAGGTGTTGCCATTCTTGCATCCACTTGTGGTGCTAAAGGTACCAAAGTAAATTATCTTGATCGACATGGATTTTAACTGAAATGTTGATTTTTGTGAGAAGTCAACTGTTAAGGAAAGTTCATAGCTTTGCCCCCTTTTTCTTGGTGACAACAAGGGAATAGATCGACTTCTTCTGTGTGTGGAAACCTCGATGTGTTGGAAACTTTGGGAGTGGCCATTGACATGAAGCCGAAGGTTAGTATGATCTTAAGTTTTCAATGTCAGAGAGCTATTGGTAGTTCATAACTATGATGATGAGGCATCACAAATTATTCAAGTATGATATAGTTGATCTAATATGTATGGTTGTTTTGATAAATTAAGCTTAATGTTAGTGCTATATGTGTTAATAGATGTTAATTGATTTTGCTGATATGCATTTAGAGTACCACTCAATATTCTCATTTCTCAAGGCATCGCACATTCTTTTTATTTTGACACTAGAAAAGAGGGTAAGATATAATATATTTCTTTCTTTTGGTCATCTTCTATTGAATTATGTCGGCATATAATAAAAAGGAGGAAATGTAATTTCCTTCGTTTTACCCCACACCACAAAGAGAATAAAGTATAAATAAATTTGTAGATGGATGTTGTCCTAAAGTAAGGTGCTGATGTATTAGCAAGCACTGAATCTGTTCATTCAAATTAGGAAGTGAAGAGATGCATAGAAGTGAGAATTGGATTTATGATGTTGCTAAATTATCATTTGATACAAAGAATTTGGCTCTTAAATGCGGTCATGGAGTTTGGATGTTTAGTGATGATTGCCTCGATGGCCAATGATTAGTTTTGAATTACAGGAAGTTGAGCCACTCTTATTTTGTTAGTGGTAACATTAATTTCCATTACCTGATAGAATGTTGTACATACAATTTATGTAGTGCTTTCGTTTTATATCAACAAATTAATTATGACTTAATTAGTGCTTAAAATACATGCAAGTGCATTTGCGCATCTAATGAAGCTTAAGAGAGTCTAAATAGAAATTGAATCCTAACATGCTCTACTTTATTTTTTCTTTTTTCCTTTTCTATGTATTTTTATGTTTTACTCTCTTCGAGTGGCTATGAGTATTAGTAGAACTAGCAACACGTGTTGGCAAATAGGTAGGCCACATGATGCTGCTTTGGAACATGCCAAGCCATTGGATGTAGTAGGTAACAAGATAAAATGCAAGTATTTTGGCTTTGTTTCTTTAGGTGAAGGCATTTCATATCATAAGATACATTTGGGTGAAGGAGATCCAAGAATGCTCATGGAAGCTTGGCATAAGAGGGGTCATTCAAAATAAAAGGAATCATGCCTGAGGGAGTGAAAAATTCGATGGCCTCTACGTCACTTGAAAAAGGAGTCATGTCTAAATGGATGAAAATTTGATAGCATCCAGAGTAACAACATCTCAAGGTTATACATACTTTTTGCAATTGCGTGCATTTCTTTTATTTAATCTTTTTTTTTGATTGATTTTATACTGCGATTATGTGCAAAAAACTCACTAATGGTCAATTTTAACTTCTTTTTTCATTCTTCATATATGGAGTATCCATGTAAGATACAAAAATCCTTGAGATTACTACTAATTTTAGAAAAAAATAATAGAATAGTAGATAGTTGACGAGTATTTGTTTTTTGGCTAACATGCTTGTGGTTTTGGAATCTAATTTTTTGAAAATATTGTGGCCAAAATGAGTAATTGCAAAAGTGGAGCAAGGGAAAGCAAAAGAAGGTTAACAACATGGTGCCATTTGATAAGGCAACCGACAACAAATTGCTATCTGAGACACCCAAACAGAAGCTCATCACTCCTTTGGTTCTATTAGATCATCCTAGGGTAATTCATTTTTCGTTTATGAGGATTGATCGAAGATTCTTGGGCTTTTATATATTTTAAGCTCGTTTTGATTGGGTATTTATTTCATTGATTTTAGTTTATTGAAATCTTAAGGTTATGTTGCAAATTATATTCTTAGCCTTGTCCTGCTTTTATATATGTGATTTTGTTTTCTGTTTGTGGTGCTATTTACATTTCATGTATATTCTTTTGTTATGGCTGTCAAGTAAACATTTCAGTGACATTATTAATGTAATGTGGATATAGGGATTATTTAAGGCATATTCAATTTTTATATCTCTCAACATTATGCTTACTACCTGATGGCAAGCTAATAAACTCTGATGTACTAAAATGCATTTGAGCATGTTGTGATATAGCTCATTGCAAGTGCTTCATTTTTATAATTGAAGATTATATTGGTTCAAACATTTTGAATATGTGTTGCTACATTGTAAATAGGAAATTTGTAGGTGGAATTAGTAGTCAAATTATAGATTTATAGTTTCTTTTTAAATTTTCCCTTTGTGTCATTGGGTTTTTGCATTCTTTTTGAAACATAATAGGTTCTTTCAAGGTTCCACAAAGCAGCACGTGATGCGAAATAGGCTAAAAATCTATTCTTCATAGTGCTCGAGTAGCTATTAGGTATTAGGAATTCATCTGGGTGAATGCAAAATTTGCTGATTTGATTTGTGGGATATACTTTGGTTTCCGTATGTTTACAACCAATCTCAACCAGCCTACTTTGGAAAGTTCAATTGCTCATTCCATCTATTTCTTGAGATAACTGTGCAATTGATTTCATAGTAGTTATGTTATTGAATTTGATCCTTAATTACCTGCAAATCAACGGATTATTGGCTAGGGAATGATCTAGGAACTGATGGCTAGAGGTTTGATCAAAATGGTGTCAGCTCATGTAAGCTATCAGATATAAACCAAGGCGACTAACACCTACCTGTCTCATCTTATAGAGCTTTCCAATTGGTTTTGTTGGATTATAACTCTTATTATTTTTTTAATCTTTAATGTCGTCTCTACGAGATGTTAAAGTTGAGGTGTCAAATGTTACTTTGTTACTAGATTTCTTTATCTTTATTAGAGATTGCTATCAATATTGAGTTTATTTACTGGAGTTTTTCAGAATCTTAATAAGGTTTTGCTCAATTACTTATGATATAAAGCTTTTTGTTCTTCAGTAAAAATTTTAAAGCATGACATGGGCCACGATATGTTTCACTATCCAATCGGATGTGCTAAATAGAGATTTGCTAATTTTCCCACAAGAAAAGTTGGTTGTGTATTGGCACTTAAATGGTGGACATGAACTTAGTTGCATATGCAAGTGTGACCCTTAAGACTTAAATTTGAACTCTGGATTTAAGCATAGATGGTCATTTTGTGCTTTCTACAAGTCATCTCAGGAAATTATTAATCAGTTCCATTATATTGGATCCCATGTATAGTTCTTAATAAGTAATGAGTTTCATGCCTAACATCTTAAAGATTTTAGTTTCTAATAAAGTTCTGTTGGACAATTGGTGTAGCTGATCTATTCGGGCAAAGAATTATTTGTCAAATGGTGAGGAACTAGCCTTAAAATGTGCCAATGAACTTCTGAATGCTTTTTACGGTGTAGTAATTTAGTGGATGAAACATGGTTCTTCTCAAGTCCATTCAAATTTCAACTCATTAAAATGAATTTAATTTCTCAGTGCAATGTAGTTTTAGTAATTAGGGCCAGCACGAACAAAGCTAGGAGAAACTTTGTGCGCTTGATCAAATTTACTAACTTTTTATTGAATGATGCCTAGCAATTAGCTGTCCTAACTTAACAAACATAAGGAGCAACAACCAGTTATGCTCACGAAGTGGAGAAAATTACATAATCTTTTGAAATAATGAAATTATACTACTTAGAGCTTTCAAGTTGAGTCCTTTTGAGATGTCCTCAACATCCTAGGATCTCTCTAAAGAAACTGTTAATCGTAGATTGAGATCTAGAAATACTTATTTATGTGTAGTTGTCCGACCAATAGATTACTTATATTCAATTGAATCTAATAGCATGTTGAGATAGTAATGCATGTTTGTTTTCTTCTTATGATAATTTTATGTATTTTTTATTCTCTAATTTTTTCGTCTTTCAAGTTATTAAGATAAAATTTTAATTTTTTGGTGAAATAATTTGAAGAAAAAAACTCTGTAAAAAATTATCATACTATATTTTTCTTTGCATGTCTCAAATTTTGAAAAGGATCATAAATAGAAGTAAATTTATTCATTAAATAAAATGGGCACGGCACAGTGCCTCGCGCGATGTGCTTTTTTCTAGTATAGTATATAAGATTTGATGCGCATGTGTTCTTCTAACTAGTGTGTGAATGCTTTTTTAAGATTTTTTTTTCTATTTTTGCTTGTCTGAAACGGTGTCGGTTTATCGGGTTGATGCTATGTGGGTGTGTACTTTAGGTTGCTTGAATTGTATCCAATTTTATTTTATTTTACTAGATTTAATGGTGGGGGTTCACTGACAACGTTAGAAGAAAATGCGGATTTTCAATTCTTTTTTGTGGCAACCAGCTTTTACTTAGTGGTGGGGCCCATTCACTAGGTTAGAAGAAAATGCAATTTTATGATGTTTTTGTGGCGGCCAACGTTTTCTTATATTGTTTTCTTTCTTTCTCCAGAGTTGCGTATACAAAACGGCATCGTTTAACATGCAACTTCTTGATTGGGGCTTGCCATTTGGATTGGCGTTAGGTGATTGGGATAATTATCGGCTTGTTCTCGTACATTTTGGTGAAATTTTTTCAATCCCTAAAATAATTTCAAAATGAAGGTGTATTCTCTAATTTTTCTTTCACAATATTATAATTTTATACTCAAAAAAGTCCTCACATTTCACTCCAAAAACTCCACACCCAAAAAACTATACATATTTCCTTATTTTCTCACGCCATCATTTACATTACTTATTCATTTATCCATCATTTACATTACTTATTCATTTACTAAATAATGTATTCAATTAATTAAATTACTTATTAATTATATAATGCACTAGTTATATTTAATATTTAATGTATTAATAAAATATAAAATTTATTCATTTAATAAATAATTTAAGATTTTTTAATTTGATATATATAATAAATAAATTAATCTTCTTCAAAACAAATGTATTTGTGTGGGGGCAGGATCTTATGAGGGAGGACATGATCTCAAATGAATTCACAAAACTCAACAAAAGTTGAAACACAGGAAATAATTACCCAATAGTTTAACAGTCAACTCATGCTTCCAGACCAACACCCCAACGCCGCCCTAATGCCTTCCACACGGCTAAGCGGGCAAACAATGGGCAATCTTAGAGGTACATGGAAGACAGTTAAACTATGGAATCTGTTTGGATAACTCAGTTTGGAATCCAAACCTTACTTCACAAGCCTAGTCTAAAATGACTGTGTGTTTATAGAAAGTATCTAACTTATAGTTGTTTGACACAGAGTCCCTTAGCCTTCCATTAGGTTAGGGTTAACACAAAATTAAATTTAAAGAAAGAAAAGAAATTACCTGAGGGGACCTCAACATAGCAGATATGAAACTTTAATCAACTTCAATTGATTTATAAATTACAAAAGATTTACAGAATACAAATTTCAAATTACAATGTAGAGAATAAGTTTTTTTTTGAACATCTGAAAGGCCTCTCTCAACTATACAATTTGAGGCTCTTAAATAGAAAAGAAAGGAAGAACTATTGCGGACTTGAAAATATTATCCTGAAGTCCGAATAGTAAAAAGCAAAAAGAAGAATACTATGCATATTTTAAAATTTTTGAATCCGTAACAGTAAAAAGCAAAAGCTAATTAACAGTGTTTGTCAATCAGTCAGACAACTATTTTTGTCCTATTACAATTATCACCAACAATCATAGCGGCTTTCACCACTTACACTATGCCTGCTTTTATTCATTTTCTCTCCTCAATGATGCTATCATTTTATCAAGGTCTTTTAGATCATCATTAGGGTCCTGCGCATCCTGGTACAGGTCGCCATATGGATTTTTGTCAGCCTTGGATGAAGTCTCCATTGAAACTATTTCTCCGTCATTGCTGGTAGACATATTTTCTTCATCATCTTCAGAAAATTGTTCTTTTAATTCTTCTTGGACCATATTGAGGACCTCCTTTAATAAATCTGCTTTGAAAATTTTTCCTTTGCGCATTTTAATTTTTTCAGAAGTTTTTCCTAAAATTGTTGAGGCTTCTTGTTGTTTATTTTTTAAAGCATATTTTTTATTTTGTTCTATAACCCTAGAAATTTCATCAAGGGTCTCCTGGCCTTCCAATTTGCCAGTGGTTTTATCAACCTGCAGCAACTTATTCCACCATTTTATGTAATAAGTCCTGTAAAGACAAGGGATATTGTCTTCTGAGGAGAATTCAATCTCAGGAACCCACTTCCAAATCCATGGGATGAAAAATTCCATAAAAAAGAAAATTGCAGCCTTGTTTTTGATCATCTGATTCTCAGCTTCTGCTTCCTTAATCTTACGAGAATATTCAATCCATTGATCGAATGCTTGCTTGAACGTATCAGGCAGGAAGATTGGTATGGGGCCATGTGACTTCCACCAGCTAAAAAATCAATTAGGAATATTATTCCTAAAAACTTTTGGGCATATTTTCATGAACCAAGTATGTTTTTTCCTTGGATTTTCATAAAGAAAGACTTTATTAAAAGCTTGGATATAATCCCAAAAATTAAATTTGAAAAGTAATTTACTTTCCTTTGTGACAAATTCTTTTTCCTTGAATGAAGATATTCCCCATTCTTCAACAGAAATAATTTTCTTAATTATTATCTTACTAAAATTAAAAACTAATTTATCTTGTGAGCTGGGGAAAAAATGGGAGATTTCACAAGAATCAGTTGTTATGAGTATATTCTCATAATAAGATCGATGTTTATAAGACTCGATGGTATAAGAGACAGTATCAAGGTACCGTTGAATTATCATCCATGGCTCATTTTTCCACTTTAAATCATTATATTCAAGGACCATTATCAAATCCTTAAAATCTTTTTTCTCGAAAGTGGATAGAGCATCCTCATCCAAATGGGTTGCAGTATTTGCTATAACATCAACAAAAGATGGTTTTGAAGGATTATTATCAGATCCTTCAGGCTTACAAGGGTTGATTGGCTTGGGGAGAAAGTCCTGTTAGAACTTTCTTGAAATTGCTTGAATTGTAGAAATTCTGCAAACAATGAATCATTTGGATGAATTGGGTTGGGAGAAGTATTTGATACTTGTGAACTGGCCAAGTTTATTAACTTTTGTTTTCCATGTTGTATAACTGGAAATTTATTAGATCCAGAACTAGATCCAGAACGTCCTCCTCTATTAGAAAATGAATTCCTTCCACCTCCTCTATTATGAGGTATCATTGTCCCTGTAAAAATTCACGAGTAAGAAAATCAGGAAGACTGTTATCAATCCCCTTTTTATATATTATTTTAAAATCAAACGGGGCTAAATAAGCTTGCCACCATGCAAACATTTGTTTAGAAACGTCATGTTTAAAATCTTTATTAAACATAAATTGTGCAGATTGACAATCAGTTTTAATAACAAAAGATTGATTATATAAATCATTTTGAAATTTTAAAACATATTTTACAATTGCAAAGATTTCTTTAGCAACAGTAGCATAATTCTTTTGACTATTATTTCATTTTCCAGAACAAAACCTAACAAGAATTTCTTGTTTAGTGTTTGGATTAATTTGTTTTAAAATTCCACCATACCCAATATCAGAAGCATCAGTTTTCATAATCTTTTCCCAATTAGGATTAGACAGCATAAGGCAAGGTAAATTTTTAACCTTTTCTTTTATCCTAATGATTGCACTAGTATGGACATCACTCTACGGCCTAGGATTCTTTTTTAATCTATCATAAAGAATCGCAGTATCATCAGCAAGATTTTTATAATAAGTCGAAATATAATTTAAACTACCTAAAAATCTTTGTAGTTGACTTTTATCAATAATCTTATCAGGAAATTTAGAAGCAAACTCTATGTTTCTATTAATAGGAATTATTTTCCCCCTTCCTATAAAATGACCTAAAAATTTAATTTTAGTTTGAAACAAAACCATTTTTGCTTTTGAAACAACAAGTCCATTATTTATTATAACTTGTTTAAAAATATTGAGATATTTAAAAATGATTTTCAATAGTATTTGAAAACACAAGAATATCATCAATATAAACAATTATAAAATTACTATAAGGGTTAAAAATATCATTCATAATTTTCTAAAATTTAGAAAGAGCATTTTTAAGACCAAATGGCATAACATTCCATTCATATTGGCCAAAAGGAACATTAAAAGCGGTTTTAAACTTATCTTTGTCTAAAATTTGAATATGTCAATATCCTGATTTTAAATCAAATTTAGAAAAAATATTAGCATTAAAGAACCTATCAAGCAAATCCTTTTTATTAGGTATTGGATATTTAATCCATTTTAAAATTTTATTAAGAAGTTTATAGTTTATTACTAACCTAGGCGCACCACGTTCTTGCTCACTATGTTTATTAACATAAAAGCAGTGCATGACCAAGGTGATTTAGTTGGCCTAATTAAACCCTTTTGTAATAAAGATTCTATTTCTTTCTTACAATATGTTAAATATTCAGTATTCATTTGACATGGCCTAGCTTTAGTAGGAATATTACCATTAAAACTATCTTCATATGGCAAATCAACAATATGCTTTTTCCTATTCCAAAAAGCATTTGGATGATCATTACAAATAGACAAAGAAAATTGATTCTCATGAAAAGTAATTTTTTCTTTCAACTTAGGATTATTAAGTTGATCATCTATACTCAGACTAACAATTTCTTCTTTTAGAAAATTAATTTGATTATTCTTAGCTTTTATTATATTTTCTATTCTATTAAGAATTCTAGAAAATGGTTCAGTTATAAATTGAAAATGTAAATCTTTATCATCATAGGTTCCTATAAAACCATCTTGATCTACCAATTTTAAAGGAAATATTTTCTTTGAAAAAGGTGTTCCAAGAATAATTTGGTTAGAAATATTTTTAACCAATAAAAAACTTAAAGGAATGCAAGTATTATTTTTGCAGACAAAAGCTTTTGATAATGTAAAATCAATATCAAGTTTCTCACCATTAGCAGAGTGAAGTGTATGAGAAGTTTTTTTCAAAATACCTAGTAGGTATTAAACCTTCTTGAATACAATTTAAGTCAGCATCACTATCAATTAAAGCAATTAATTCTTTTGAATACCTATTGTCTATTAAAAGGTTTATTTTTATTAACCATTTTTGTGAAGTGATCATTTCTAATTTAGAAAGAAAATTATCATGTTGTATATTATCAAAACCAAGAAAACTATCAAATATGTTTTCTATTCTAGGTATAACCTGTTTACCTTGGACAATTTCAAGTTTTCTAAGCCTATCTTCAAGAAATACATTATTTCTTTTAATCTCTATTATTTCAGTTTTTAAATTATTAACTTCTTGTTTTAAATCATTAATAGAAGTAGGTGTATTATTTTTATTCCTTTGCTCTAACATCTTATAAACTTCAGACATTAAGTAAGGTTCATTATTATTATTAGACACAAACTCTTCTAGTTTAGAAGAAGAAGGAGTATTTTCAATTTGATCTATTATTTTAGATCTTAAAATTGGATCTTTTGTTAGTTTTAAAAATTCCATAGTATTATCACTATTAATAACATTTAATTCACTAAATTGTGATCTTAACCTATATAACTCTTCACTATCAGATTTATCACTAGTCTTATTTGTATTGATACAAGACTCACTATTCTGACAGGGTTCACATTCAGAGCTAGAACTATTAAAACATTCATTTAAAGAATCATTATCAAAAGTAGTAGAAATATTATCTTCACTGTCCGAATTAAGCATTAATTTAAATAATACATCTTTTATATTATCATTAATGTCTAAACTATTAATCTTAGACCTCATTTTACACTTATCAGCGTAATGCCGACCATTCCACATTTATAGCAAGCACCATATTTTTTTAACTTTTTATAAATTTTTTTATTACCTTTTCTCTTTTCTCGTTCTTTTTCTCTAACCTTTTTATGAGAACGTTTTCTATATTTTTTCTTTTTATATTAATCATCTTTTTGATCTTTAGGTTTATTATTTACAGGTTTAGGAATTTCCATACCAAATTGGCCACAAAATTGTCCTAATTGTTTTTTCTCAGTAATATTATTATGTTTTATTTATTGATTTAACTTAATTTCATTACACAAATTTAAACCTTCTTGTATACAGGTTCCTATTAACTTACCATAAGTAAACTTATCATAATCAATATTAGGATTATTTTGCCTAAGAGTTTTTCTGACTCTCTCAGCAAACAACGAAGGAAGACCATCTATAAATTTAGACTTCCAATGCGAGCTATTAGACTCAGAGAGCTCTAAGACTCTGGATAAAAAAATATCTTTATACCACCTAAATGAGGTGAGACTCTGACATTTTAGACCATTTAAATGTTCTATTATTGTAACAATTAGGGTGTAAACAACATTTTCTATATTATTACTGGACTCTTCAATTTTAACAGAATTAAAAATTTCATCCTTATTAGATTGGGTTAAATAATTATCCGGCCAACCTTTAAGTTGTCCAATGAAGCCAGCTACAATCATTTTAGCTACAGTTTTGTCAGTATTTCCATTTGCCTTACAAATTGTGGAATACATTAACATCTTATGAACTAAATTATAAATATGACGCTCTGTAAAACCATCTAAGTTCCATTCATAAATATTTTTACCAGAGTATGAATTATTAAGAATAATATCTTGTTCCTCATGCAACACATCTTGTGGTGAAGGACGGGAGGTAATAGTATGTATTCATAGTAGGTCTATCAACATATTTTTAAAGCTTATTAATTTCTTCATTAATAGCAGTTTTATAAGATTCCTCATCAATATCACTAAGAGTAGATATCCTAAACTCAGAAAATTTTTTAGTTATTAACTTTTCTAATCCTGTCGTGTCTCTAAGCCTAAAATTATCAATTTCAGGTGGAGGCTGTATGCTAGGCATGTCAATAGTTGTAGGTAATTTTGGAGAAGAAACAATAATTTTATTAAGTTTTTCTTCTAAATCATCCAAAATTTTATTAATTCTATGGCTATTATTGACAATAGTAGAAAGTCTCTGATCTAATGAGACTAAACTTTCTCCTAATACATTTAGATACAAATTAGCATAATTTTGTTGTCTTATTAAAATATTTATTTAAGAAAAATATTTATTTAATTGTTTGACAACTTGTTATTTAAATTAATTATGTTCCATATTTCACATGTAATTAAATATTATGCTTATAGATGATTTAGTTTCATATAATATGAAATTATTATTATTTTTTTAATTTGATGAATTTTTATTAAGTTTCATACACATATTTTATTTTATTTAAATAAATAACTAAGTTTTATTTGTACATGAATCGTAAATAATAAATAGCTAAATAATTATATTTTAATTAATAAATAATTATTAGTTTATAATTAATGTACAATAATTAAATTTTTTTATATAAGTCGATATCAATAATTATGATATTAGTCATTTTTATAATTACAATATAATTATAATTTTATAAATAATTAATATTTATTAATTAATATTTTCTTCCAAATAATACATTCTTTGCTATTGTTAAATTTATAAAAATATAAATTTCAAAATAAAGCACCAATTGAATTAATTATACATCATTTCATTCATAAATATATCAATCATTACATATATACACTCTTATGAGGGAGGACAGGATCTCAAACGGATTCACAAACATCAACATAAAGTTGATACACATGAAATAAATTACTCAACAACTCAACAGTCAACTCATGCTTCCAAACATACACTCCAACACAACGCCCTAAACGCCTTCTACACGGCTCAACGGGCAATAATAGGGCAATCTAAGAGGTATATGGAAGACTGTTAAATTATGAAACCTGCTTGGATAATCCAGTTCAAAATCCAACCCTTCAACACAAGCCTAGTTCTAAAATGACCATGTATACAGAGAGAGTATCTAACTCATAGTTGTTTAACACAGAATCCCTTAGCCTTCCATTAGGCTAGGGTATAAACAAATAATTTAAATAAAAGAAAGAAAAGAAAGTACCAGAGGGACCTCAGCACCACAGATAAGAAACTTTAATTAGCTTCCAAAGTTTAATTACAAATGAAAATTTACAGAATATAGTTTACAAATTACTAAATAGTAGAAAGAAAATTTTAAAACTGGTTCTAAAGGCTCTCCCCCTACTCTTTACAATTTAGTGCCTTTTTAAAGACCTAAAAAGAACTATTGCGGACTTCAAAATATTTTTCTAGCGTCCGAATAGTAAAAAGAAAAAAGCAAAATACTGTGCGGATTTCAAAATTTTTAAATCCGAAACAGTAAAAGCAAAAGTAATTCTACAGCACTCTGATATAATTCAAACTACTGTAATTGTCCTATTACTTTAATAATTTTCCGACAATTGTGACGGCTTTCACCACTCACATCACAATTGCTTTTCTTCATTCTTTCTCCTCAATGATTCTATCATTTCATCGAGGTCTTTCAGATCATCATTTGGATCTTGGGCATCTTGAAACAGATCACCAAATTGATTTTTATCAGTTTTTGAAGATGTCTCCATTGACATTGTTTCTTCTTCATTACCAGTAGATGAATCATCTTCTTCAGCAATCTGATCTCAAAATTCTTCTTGAACCATATTTAGGAATTCTTTTAATAAATCTGCTTTGGAAAATTTTCCTTTCTTCATTTCAATTTTTTCAGAAGCTTTTCCAAAAATTGTTGAAGCTTCTTTTTTCTTATTTTTTAAAGCAGTTTGTTTATTTTGTTCTATTGTTCTTGAAATATTATCCAGAATTTCTTGGCCTTCTATCTTGCCTGTAGCCTTATCAACTTGAAGCAATTTGTTCCACCATTTGATGTAGTAGATCCGGTAGAGACAGGGAATATTATCTTCAGGAGAAAAGCTGATTTCAGGCACTCATTTCCATATCCACGGGATTGAGAATTCCAAAAAGAAAAAGATTGCAGCCTTGTTTGTAATCATCTGATCCTCGGTTTCTGCTTCCTTTATCTTGGGAGAAAACTCGACCCATTGATCGAATGCTTGCTTGAACATATCAGGCAAAAGAATTGGTGTAGGACCATATGACTTCCACCAACTAAAAAACCAATTAGGAATATTATTCCTAAGAACATCTGGACATATTTTTATAAACCAAGTGTGTTTCTTTCTTGGATTTTCATAAAGAAAGACTTTAGTAAAAGCTTGGATATAATCCCAAAAATTAAATTTATAAAGTAATTTACTTTCTTTTGTAATAAATTCTTTTTCCTTGAATGAAGAAATTCCCCATTCTTCCACAGAAATAATTTTCTTGATTATTATTTTACTAAAATTAAAAGTGGATTTATCCTGTGAGCTTGGAAAAAAATGAGAAATTTCACAGGAACCAGTTGTTATTAAAATATTTTCATAGTATGAATGAGGTTTATAAGACTCTACTGTATATGATACAATATCAAGATATCTTTGGATTATCATCCAGGGTTCATTTTTCCATTTAAGATCATTATATTCAAGGATCATTATTAAGTTCTTATGATCTTTCTTTTCAAAAGTGGATAGAGCATCTTCATCCACCAGAGAGGCAGTATTAGCTGCAACATCAACAAAAGAAGGCTTTGAAGGATTAATATTAGAACTTTCAGGCTGACTAAGGGCTGGTTGGCTAGGGGAGAAAGTCTTATTAGAACTTTCTTGAAATTGTTTGAATTGCAGAAATTCTACAAAAAGCGGATCATTTGGTTGGATTGGGTTAGATGAAGAAGCATTTGATGCTTGTGAAGAGGATAAATTCGTCAATTGTTTTTTCCCATGTTGCATTAATGGAAATTTATTAAAAGAGAAATTCGACCCAGAACGTCCTCCTCTATTAGAAAATGGATTCCGTCCACCTCCTCTATTATGAGGTATCATTGTCCCTGTAAAAATTCACGAGTAAGAAAATCAGGGAGACTATTATCAGAACCCTTTTTATATATTATTTTAAAATCAAAAGGAGCTAAATAAGCTTGCCATCTAGCAAACATTTGTTTAGATACATCATGTTTAAAATATTTTTTAAACATAAACTGAGCAGATTGACAATCAGTTTTTATAATAAAAGATGGATTATATAAATCATCTTGAAATTTTAAAACACATTTAACAATTGCAAAGATTTCTTTAACAACAGTGGCATAATTTTTCTGACTATTATTCCACTTACCAGAACAAAACCTAACAAGAATTTCTTGTTTAGTGTTCGGATTAATTTGCTTTAATATACCTCCATATCCTAAATCAGAGGCATCTGTTTCTATTATTTTATCCCAATTAGGGTTAGAGAGCATTAAACAAGGTAAATTTTTAACTTTCTCTTTAATCCTAACAACAGCACTAGTATGACTATCACTCCAAGATTTAGGATTCTTCTTTAATCTATCATAAAGAATTGTAGTATCATCAACAAGATTTTTATAATAAGCAGATATATAATTAAGACTGCCTTAAAACCTTTGAAGTTGGGTTTTATCAGTAATCCTATCAGGAAACTTAGAAGCAA